>PVLC010007293.1:23234-63776 GCA_004027655.1 Graphiurus murinus | reverse complement strand
AGCAGAGTTTGGACTTCCCTGAGGCTGTCCCTAGAATTAGAACGCTGGTCTGGGATGCTGCAGATTACACATCAGAATTGGGAGCTGGCAAAGATTGAAATTTGGCTGTCCTCATTTGTCTTCCTTAAAAGATATTTCAAAGACTGTATAGATTTTGAGCATGGTTTCAAAAAAGAAATTGCCCTGGTTATCTGGGGACAAAACAGTAGGAGCCCTTTGGGGGTCAGCCTGTATGGTCATCCTGATTTCACTTCCTGCTGTTTGATTTCACCCAGTAAACTTTCTCCTGGAAATCACCTGGTATAGACGTGTCAGCCTCTCCTTTGGTGCTGCTTCCTGGCAGCATTTCACCTGCCAATCCTTACTAACCTCTGTCTTCCTGGCCAGTCATCTTTATACCATTAAGCATATGTTGTCCTCAAATCTCTTGGTTGAGAGGCCCCCAAGATTAGAGCAGGGAACAGATTGTCACAACACTGAACTGTTTGTCCACTCATCCACTAAGGGAAAACACCCCTTTCTCCTCAGGGAAAAAGAGATGGGAAATATTTTAAATTTAGCTTTTGATAATGGAAGTAATACATGCAAATATTATAAAAACAATTAGTTTAAAAGCATTTTATAAAAAGCAGTCCTCCCAGGGTGGCACCACTCCTACCAGGTCCACTTCCCAAAATCAACACTTTGAAGACGCTTTTGGCTGCTGTTTGTTTTTGGGTTTTTTTTTTTTTTGCCTCTGGTCTGTAACATGTTTATGTTAATCTTGCTTGGTTTTCCAGTTTTAGATATTTTCTGTTTGATTCCCAATTTAAAAGATTGGAATTACTTGCTTCTTTTCTATCTTCCCATTCTTCCATATATTTCCCTTCTCTCATTTTACAGCATGTTTAGAAAATAATTGCTATTATTATTCAGTGTTTAATTTTTATATCCTTGTAAACTTTTTACAAAACTAAGACATGTGCAATAATATAATTATAACAAAAATATTTTTGTTTTTCCTGGATTTAATCTTTGTCTTACTTTTTATTTTCTTTTTTGTTAACCTTTCATTGATTCTTTCCCAAACCCTCTGCCACTTGATCTTTGTATGTCATTGAAAATTTGAATATAGACTAGTAGATTCTTTTCTCTAAGGAATGTGGAGCCATTTCTCCATTGTTTTCTAAGAAAATTTCTCTGTTGCTTATGTTTTACTCATGTTCAGGGATCTTATGACTCTTGCTGCTTGGTATGTAATGTATCTTTTACTCTCTGAAAGGCTTTAAGAACTTCTCTTTGTTCTCAGTGTCTTAAAATTTCATATTGGTAGTCTTTGGTTTGGCCCTCCTTATCCAGTTTGTTGGGCATTCAGTGAATCTTATTATTTTGGAAATGTGTGTTCATTATTTCTGGGAAATTTTATTGAACTTACAAAACTTTTTTTTTTTATTGTAGTAATTCGTGCAATATAGTATACATCTTTGTTAAATACAAGTTGTTAACAACATATTTGCACACAATTCTCATTTGACCCCTTCCCCAATTCCCACCCCGTTCCCTCCCCCACCCTCCCCCTCAGGTTCACTTCAGTGAGTGACCTTGATATGATTGTGTAAGTACATCATGTGCCTTAGGGTGTCCCTCTTCTTCTCATTTTATCCCTACTTTCTTTCTGGAACTTCTGTATTTTGGCACTACATCTCCTAGATTTATCATGATCTTTGCTTTCTTGCATATTTTTTCTCTCTCCTTTTTTCCCTACTTTTTGGGCATTTCACCTCAAGTTTATCATCTGGTTTTGTTGCTTTTTTAATTTTATATTTTATTTAAATTTAAGTTATATCTCAGTTTCTAGGAATTCTGATCCTTTATTTCATGGATAAAGGTCTTAGACATTGAGAGTGTTAATGACAGTTATTTTCTAGCCCTTAACATTTTTTTTGTTTCCTGTATTACCTTTTTTGTTTTTGTTTGTTTGGTCTCTCTAGGGTTAGAAGCTTTCTTCAAAATCTAAAGATAGTATCTGTCACTTTCCATTTAGATTCAGGAAAGTAAAGCTGTGTGGAGGTAGATGGGAATTCCTTCCTCTAAATGGCTTTCTTCCTGAGTCATCAGCCTGGAATTGTTGCATTGGGTTCTTCCAGCTTCCAAAAGTTTCAAAATACTTCTATTAGTAGAGTCTTCTCTAGTAATAGTGGTATTCTCCAGAGAAGAGTCTTCTGGTTCTTTGCCCAGAGGATGCAAACCAGGCTACAAGTTCTCTGAGAGACAAATGGGGTATGTGGCTGGCATATTAATGGGTTTTGTGTTATTACAATGAAATACCTGATATGAGCTACTTGTGAAGTAAAAAGAGACATATTTAGCTCACAGTTTTGGAAGCTGAGAGTCACAATCTGGGTGGACCCCATTGTTTTGGTCTCTAGTGAGGGGGGAGCGAAAAGCAGAACATGATGATAGGAGCACCTATCGGATCAAATGGTCATATCTCAAACCAAAGCAAGAAGGGAAAGCACAAACATACACTCCCAATGACCTAAGGATCTCCCACTAGACCTCATCTCCCTGGGGACCATCCAACACATGAATGTTTGGGGACACTACCCATATTCTAACATTGTCAACTGGTGAGTCTCAGGGTGCACACCGTGACTGTAATTGAATCCTACCCACATAGGCTCAGATGCTCTCTCTCTCTCTTAAAAAAATCTGTTGACCTACCACAGGTTATATTTCTCAACCAAAGAAACAAGATTTCTAGTTCCCATTCCCTGTTATACTTCAGAAGGCTTTTAGTCACAAGAGCCAAAACATGCAAGTAGTCTGTTTATACAAACCACTGCCATGCTTTATCTTTTCCAAGAGAGTCTTCTCATGCACAGCTTCATGCATAAGGCCCATACTGCAAGAATTTACCATTGATTCTTCATTTCAGTGACTCCCAAAAAGGAGATATAAAACTTAAAGAGATTATCACATAATCCATGATGCTCCAAAATGGTTTCCATGGAGCCACCCAATGCCATAGAGTCACAGCTGGAACCATCAAAATTAAGAGGGGACAGGAAAGGACAGATGGGGATGGAATATGAGTTTTTGGTGGTTGAGTGGGTTTATGGGCTCATTTGAGGCTTACTTCTCTATCCAGCCCTGCTTCCACCATAACACATCGCCTACCTTGAAAGCCTATTCTTTCTTTTATCTCCAGCTTCCAGAGCTAAGCTCAGCATGATCAACACCATGTCAAAAATCCGTGGCCAGGAGAAGGGGCCAGGCTACCCTCAGGCAGAGGCGCTGCTTGCAGAGGCCATGCTCAAGTTTGGAAGAGAGCTTGGCGATGATTGCAACTTTGGTAACGAGTGCTTTCTCACATTGTATTTTTTGGTCATCCATGGGGTGGTAGTACTGGTAAGAATCTCTGTAGGAAGTTAGTCAAACTATTTTATATTTTGATTCTTGGTCTAGATCTTACACACATGGGCCCCAAATTTGTTTTTAGAATTCAGTATGTTTAAGGTGACTTGACCTAGAAGTTTTGTTGTTTTCTTTTTCCTGTTGAGACCCCAGTCTTTACAACAGCTTTGGTTGACATGTCCAGTTGCCTTGGCACATTCTGTTGGGTGTGTCTAGCAGGAACTGGGTCTTGAGACAGGGTAAACAATCACAGTTAGCAGGAGTGCAGCACCTGCCATATGGGCTTTCTCTTAAGTCTTTGCTCATTTGTATATGGTATCTAATTCTACTGCCCCACGTGAAATGTGATTTATTCCTTCATTCCCCCATTCGCCAATACTCAGCTATGACACCAAGCACCTTTTGTCTATATGCCCTCTCCCCTTGTTGTGGGGTCTCAGATCTTCCAAATTGTTTTTTAAAGGAAAAGTAAAATGTTATGTTCTTGATAATAAGGGATAGTTCCCCTTAGAAGAGCACATTGAGTCTGGTTCCCAGAACGAACCATCCTAAATGGAAAAGACACTGTTTTCTGGAGGTCATTACGTATTCCCTCTTGTCTGTGTTTTTAGGAGATGGGTGGAATCCCTCAGTCTTCACCTAGGAAGGCCTTATTACTGCAAATGCACCTCCTCTTTGTTCTTTAAGATAAAAGAGCTTCATTCTCTCCTTCCAGGCCCAGCACTTGGTGAGGTAGGGGAGGCCATGCGGGAACTCTCGGAGGTGAAAGACTCTTTGGACATGGAAGTGAAGCAGAACTTCATTGACCCCCTCCAGAATCTTCATGACAAAGATCTGAGGGAAATTCAGGTATGTACAACTGGTCCCCTCGGAAGTGTGCCTGGTTAAAAGCATACAGATGTCTGTTTCCTATAGAAAACATTTTTTAGGCTTGCATTCATGTTGACAATGCTGTGTAGGTGAATTTTGAAACAACCCCACAAAATTAATTAAGAGAAATTAGAAATACCCTCAGCCCACTATTATGACTGTGCCACTCATAAGTACTACATTTTACTTCTACATGTTCTGTTTCCACATTAAATAGTTTCTCATTTCTTTTTCTCCAGAAAGATAATGTCCTTTACCTGAGAATGTACAATTTTATTAACTAGAGTGGTGTGCTGGGCTTACGTCATCCTCTAAAGTGAGAGTTGCAGCCAAGCATGATGGTGCATACTTGTAATGCCAGTACTTGGGAGGCTGAGATAGGAGGATCACAGGTTTGAGGCCAGCCTCAACTACTTAGCAAGGCCTTCCACAATTTACTGAGACCCTTTTTCAAAATAAAAAGTAAAATAGGACTCGGGGTATAGATCATAGATAGAATGCCTCTGGGTTCAATACCCAGTACCACCACCAAAAATAAAATGATAGCTGTACTGGTTGTTAGCTTAAATAAATAGTTATTCTATCACTTTTAAGCATATCATATTTTCAGTGGTCATTGAGATTGAACAAAAATAACCAACTATTCTTTTTCTAAAACAAGTAGAACACTTGAGCTATTTCTAATAAAGTTCAACTGGCTTTATCTCTAACTTTGTATGCAGTGGTTGCTCATTCAATCAACAAATATTTGTTGAACCTGTCTGAAACTTAATTTTGTAAACTGTTAAATAGACCTACCATAACTTGAACTGAGGTCTCCTGCGTCTCCTTGTTCTACCTTATATATCCTTCCACCCCATCACTTGTTCAAGGTTACTCAGTTAGTAAGCAACAGACCACATTCTAACACTACAACTCTGATCCAGTGCTCTATCCTGCAGCTGGCTGTAAGTTCGAATGTTTTAAGACTGTTCCTTCCAAAAGAACAAACATTGAGATTGGATCAGGGCATGGATTGGGATGGAGATGCAGTGGGAGAGAAGGATATTATTCATTGTCCTTTCCTTCTCAGTTCTCTATTACTCCAAACTCTGTTTTCATCTCCTTCCCTCCCACTCCATACATACCCACAAATTAGGGAAAACCCAGCGTTTTCTTACACTCATTAGTAGTGGAAGAATGCAACTGTGGGGGCAGGGGGAGGGCACCAAAGTACCTTTTAACCTTAGAAAGCCACTTTTCTGCCTGGTCACTAGAGTTGCTGAGTAGGGGCTGGGCGACCTTACTGGGGATGGTGCAAGGAAGGATTGAAGCTCAGTGTGGAGCATTAGATGAAATCCTTTCTAAGCTTCCTTCTAAGTGAGGCTTTGTGAGTGAGTTGCATCACTTGTCAAGTGGGAGGCTTAAGGCAAATCAGTGGTTTCCTAGAGAGCTGCATCTGTTAACTAAGACAAATGTTAAGATATGGATTGTCCAGCTCCTGCCCTGGATATTATGGTTCAGGTGATCAAGAATCCATACTTTTATAAACAACTTGGGTGATTATAATAGATTGAATGATTCAAAAATCAAGAATACCATTCCTCCTCACTTAAGGGAAAGGGTTTTTTTCTTTTCTCTGCCTTCTCCTCAGATACAATTTCTTTTGAAGATGGAGACTTAGGGGCTCTCTGAGTGTGTACCTTCAACATGTGTAGAGTATATACATAGGTTTCCCTCTTATCATTGAGAGGTAAAGACATAGTCCAGCTTGGGCTTAGTCTGGAAATTCCAGGAAATAAAGGGGAGTATTTCCCATAGTTTCTTTCTCATTCTTAATCATTTTTAAAAATGTTTTCCCACATTTGGTCTTTGGAAGCACTTACTTCATTGAGGCATGTTCCTTTGTTTCTCTGGTGACATGCTCTCTTAAAATATAGCCTATCTTATTTTGGAGGCATGATGGAGAAGTGAGTTATGAGCAAACCTTTTCCACAAGTCCTTTCAAAGCATATTTCTGCCTTTGACTATTTCAGCATCATCTAAAGAAGTTGGAAGGGCGACGCCTGGACTTTGATTATAAGAAGAAACGACAAGGCAAGATTCCAGATGAAGAGCTCCGTCAAGCCCTGGAGAAATTTGATGAGTCTAAAGAAATTGCTGAGTCAAGCATGTTCAATCTCTTGGAAATGGATGTAAGTGACTCTCCTGTGGTTTTAATCTTAATTTTATCATTGAGGCACAAGACTAATGTGTTAAAGGATATGCTATTAAAAATGTTAATATCTAGCCGGGCGTGGTGGCGCACGCTTGTAATCCCAGCATTCGGGAGGCTGAGTCCGGAGGATCCGGGTTTGCGGCCAGCCTCAGCTACCTAGTGAGGCACTCCGCAACTTAGTGAGACTCGGTTTCAAAATAAAGAATAAAAAAAATAGGGCTGGGGGTATAGCTCGGAGGTAGAATGCCCCTGAGTTCAATCCCCAGTACTGCAAAAAAAAAAAAATGTTAATATCTGATTACACTATGTGATGAGAATACACAGATGGTTATTTCTAAGTAGTTTTAAATGTGAGGTAGACTGAGAAATGATAGTGTTTTCTGCATTCTTACAGTTTGCTTTAACTAAGTTTTTATCTACTAATGAATCTTAGAATATTGACAGTAATGTGAAAAGAATATAATGATTCATGTATAAATCCAATACTTAAAAAATACTGTTAAAATACAGAACATATTGACTTTAGATTATATAAACTGTCAACTAAAATACATTCAGAATTGAGTATCCAACATAGATTAAGATGTCCTCTATTTTTAAGTGAAGATGACATTTTCTTTGAAAGAGTTTCACTGTAATTGATGAGTGTAGCATAGGTACTACATTGGGGGTATAGATGAGGTGATTTAAAAGGTACTTTCACATCTCAATTGTACTAAATTATTATTCATAGCTTTATACATTATACTTTATTGGGTTCTTTTAGCTTTAAGCCTTGAAGAAAGTGCCTCCTTCCTCATTGCACTCATACAATAAGACCTGCTAAACCAGCTTTCCTGTCCTTGTTCACATCTGTAACTCAATAGTTGCTGATAAACTTCTGTCAGTATGTTTATAGGGACTTTATTCACTTATTTCTTCAATCAGTCAGGTCTCCAGAGAACAAAACCAAATATAGTTATAGATGTAGATATAAGAAGGGGGATTTATCAGGAAAATCGGCACATGAGATTGTGGAGATTCAGAAGTCCCACATATGCCATCTGAAAGTCAGAGAACCATGGAAGCTGGTGACAGTCCAGGCATAAAGCCTAAGAATCAGTAGAGTTGATGGTTTAGACTTCAGTATGAGGCTAGAGGCCTGAGAACCTGGCAGAGGCAGGGAGCCAAGGTTGCGAGTCCATGTCTGAGGTTTGGAGAACCTGGGGCTCTGATGTCAATGGCAGGAGAAGAATGCCTAGACTGGGGGAGAAGGGAGAATATTCTTGACTTTTTTTGACCTTTTTGGTCTGTCAGCACCCTCAGCTAATTGGATGGTGCCTACCCAAACTGGATAAGGGCAGATCTTCCCTACTCAGTCCACTGATTCAAATGCTAATCTCTTCATAGTCACATCCAGAAATATTGCTCTGCTAGCTATCTGGTTCTCTCTTAATCCAGTTAAGTTGACATGTAAAATGAATTATCACATTTTTTAACCATCTTACTCCTGATTGTGGCTGGTGAGACTAAACTGAGGGAATACTGAGGGAAACCTGAACCACAGTGCTGTTTCCAAGTGCAGGGTCCCATCACACCCTCAGACTCCTGTCCTCAGCATTGTCTCTGTTGACTAGGAGGCTGCCACTTAGCTAGATCACAATACAATACAAAACACAAAATGGAGAGTAACTAAGCATGCTTAGAATACTAGAGTTGAAATGAACTTAGCATGTTGCCTGTTCAAACCCCTCTGTACTGCATGAGGCTCAGAGAGGACAAAAGATTTCCCATCATACCATACTGTTTCCCTTGGTGCCTGATGTGAGACACTCAAATTCACATTTTTACTAACAGCTCTAACATTAGCCTAGCATGAAAAGTATAGGGAATGAAGAGTCCTTTGATCAATGCATCTTTTACCTATAGAAAAATCAATAAATGAAGCCATATCATAATCAGAAGGTTGTAGTAAGGCATCAGACTCTTTAGTGAGAGTGCTAAGATTTTCATGAGGATTCTTAGTCGTGCTTCTCCTCATGGTGCTGATATGCATGGTTCTAAGAAGAAGGATGCTTTCTTATTTTTAATCAACTTGGAACCTACAGAACTGCCCACCTTAGCCTGACTTACCACAGTCATCAGCATTGCCAAGCACTGGGCTGTGTGTTGGGGATAGCATATGTATGGGGCAGTAGTAGCTGCTTCAGTACAGGAGCCTGGTAACTGAGGCATGATTTTCCCATCACTCTGCAGATTGAACAGGTGAGCCAGCTCTCTGCGCTCGTGCAAGCCCAGCTGGAGTACCATAAACAGGCAGTGCAGATCCTGCAGCAAGTCACCGTCAGACTGGAGGAAAGGTAGGTTACAGTTCCCTACATTGCTCGTTCACATTTTTCTTGATATAAAATGACATGTAAAGAAATGGAAATAATAGAATATATTTGGAGACAAATTTCTGCCAAATTGTTGCTAATCCTGCATAGTCATCTTATGAATTGTGGATTGTTCATTTTGATTTTGTCTTGGACTTTGTTTTACCTTGTTCCATTGAATCTAGTCTTGTGTTTATGAGAGGTTGATTCTTGGATTATATATTATCCCCATAGATGGGACACACCTGGTTTCCACTAATAATGATGGATGCAATTTTAGAGCAAATATTAAGTATGGATACTGAATGCATATGGCCAATCTCAAAACATCCCTGTAGACTAAATGTTTTTAGCCTCAACTAACAAATGAACAAATTGAGATGGAAGGATGAAGTCACCAGCCCGGGGTCTCACACAGTAGTGTAGCTGGGGCTCACCATCAAGGTAACCTATTTGAAAGTCTGCATCTTTTCACACCTAATGTTTCTTTGTATGATGATAAAGTCCTTCACTATCAGAGAGGGCTGTATTTATACACCTGTTCCACCTCCCTAGATGAACCTCAGTGAGCCATAGTAGCTTTCTGTGTGAGTGGGCTCTCTGGAGTTGTGGGGCACAGCCTTCACAGTCATATTCAGGGACCCTGCACCATGATACAGATGCTTTTGGTTGTTGTACATTGGGACTCTATTTCACAAACCCAAAGTCAAAAAGGCATTTAATATACTTAATGTATAAAATAGCATAGCAACATAGTATGCTGTAGAATATCACTTGTTAATACTGTGATTACGTTGCTGACAGGGCTTTGTGGCTTACTGCCAATGTCCAGTATCATAAAGTATTTTACCCAGAAAAAAAAATGTGAACTATGGTTTCTACTCAGTGTGTATCCTTTTGGCACAACAGTAAAGTTAAAAGATATTTTCAAGCCATTGTAGGCTGGAAACCATCTATATGAGTCATTTTATTTAGCCAGATGATTGAAGCACGATGATTTTTCTAAACATATATACCTCGAAAGATTGCCCAGCAGCCTTTATTCTAAAATCACAGCCACATTAGACTCTCAGAGATTGCTAAATGTGCAATGAGGACCCCTATCATACTACCCTGCACTGTTGGAAATACTGCTGATTTCCTCTGCTTCCTTCTATCCAGTGTCCCCCTCTTCTCAGTATCTTCTTTGGTTGGTGCTTTGATCATGCAGCTTCCTTCAATGTATCATGCCTTGCAGGGATGTGCATAAAACTGAAGCATCTAGAAAGGTTTAAAATTGTACATGTCAATCAGGCATGGTGGCACACACTTATCATCCCAGTACTTGAGATGCTGAGATGGGAGGATCACAAATTTGAGGCCAGCCTCAGGAACTTAGCCAGGCCCTCAGCAACTTAGCAAGTCTCTGTTTCAAAACAAAAAATAAGAGCTGGGGGGATAGCTCAGAGGTAGAATGTTCCTGGGTTCAATCCCTGGTACCACACACACACACACACACACACACAAAATGTATGTACGTATCAAAATACTAAAGGAATATTAGGTGCTTTTGTGACATCTGTTGAGCATAAAGGAACCACTTTCCTTTTTTTTCCCTCTGAAATATGGTCAAAGTGAGTATCATTCTACAGTCACCATACTCTCAGCCCTTTCCACCCTTGCAAATTTTTGGTATACTGTGCTTATTGAATGCTTGTAACTGTGGAAAATATTTAATGGTGTGCAGAATGCATTGATAGGCAATATCTTTTCCACTTTTCTCCTGTCTTCCCTCTTTATATATCTCAAACTGTTCACTCTTAGAGCCTGCAGCATTCCCTTCTTCCTTCCCTCCAAACCTTCTCATTTTCTACATGGAGTCGCATTTCTCCACAATGTTCTTCTGGAACTAATTCCTTCAGTCATTAAACCTTCTTTCCTGAAACCTTCTCCTCCTTCCCTGTGGCGAGGTGGACTCCTTCCTACTCTCTGCCCCCCACCCCATGTTCCTGTAGCGCTTTATACATATTTTTATAATAGCGCTCTTAGTTAACATTTGTTGCATTCTCTCTCCCCATGAGTATAAGCTGCTTGAGGGCGAGAACTGTGTCTTACTTGTTTTGTGTTCCTGGCACTTAGCACAATACATATTTGCATAAACTGCACTGAATAAAGTAGGGAGAAGTGAGAGATTAGATAAAGAATGAAGACAGTGAGGACATGGCCAAACATGTGCTGTCATAGTGGACTGGTGAGTGACCCAAGAATTCCCTGAGTTCTGTTGCTTTTCCTTTTTCTTCTTGATTTGCTAAATCATCCTTTTCCCCTTTTATTTCCAATGCAGAATAAGACAAGCTTCATCTCAGCCTAGAAGGGAGTATCAGCCTAAGCCACGAATGAGCCTGGAGTTTCCAGCTGGAGATGGTACTCAGCCCAATGGAGGGCTTTCCCATGCTGGCACTCCCAAACCTTCAAGTAAGACACTCGGACCATAGATCTCATTGTGTGGGCCTTGGGCATACCCACTGACACTTTTCCAAAAATTCTAGGAGCATTTGAGTCTGGCTATATAAGAAATATACACTAATACCTCTCTCATGGGATGGTTTGTCAGGTAGGCACTCCGTTAAAAGAAATCCTATTTCCTTTTCTTATTGACCTTTTCCCCCACCCCCACCCCTTTTTTCTCCATAAAAATTTTCTTATATGCCTGTTTTATTTCAATTTGAATCACCAGCACACATTAACCTCCTAGTTAACACATTTAGTTTTGACCTGCTCTTTGTGGTCATAAATCACCCTAACTTGTCAATGAGGTGCTGAGCCTGCCATCTTTTCCCAGGCTATTCCCTCCTTGAATCCATCATGCATGAGAATACATGCCCCTGGGCAGTGTGCGCCCACATACACCCCACATCATACGGACAGCAGCTCCAGGAACATGAGTCACAGGAGCATATGGTTGCAAGTATTTACAGATGGATGTGATTGAACTTCACCACCTGCTAGGTTTCCTTTCCTGTTCCTCACCCTCTACCAGTTCATTTTGCTGTGGTCCTGAGGTTGGTATGAAGAAAGCTCAATTTTATTTTCTCTCAAGAATATTGATGGCACATCCAGAAATGCATCCTCTCCATTGTCACGCTCACTTTCCACCCCCTACACACAGACTAGGACAAAAGCCTGTGCTTGGGGACATTTCCAGCTATAACATTTGCTTGGTTAAAGAAGTGGGAACTACCTTATACTGGATGTGGATTTAAAAATATGCAGCTTTATCCTATTTTCCATGTATCTGCATTGCTTGATGTTCTAGAAAACCTTTTATAAGATGTTCTCAGGAGTCTCTGAAGAAGAGGGAAAGTCTTAGCCAGCAGGCAGAGCTCTCTGTCCTTTGTTCTCACCTCTGTAGTTCTGATAAACTGCAGGGGCTCTGAAGTTAGCTGACTGCCAGGACTAGTCATAAAAATTATATGAAATATTTTGCTCTTCATTTAAATTTGGAGCTTTCTTTAAATCAAAAATAAATTACACTGTTTCTCTTTCAAGACAGCTAGTTAGTATGGGAGCTGATGCATTTGTCTGAGTCTATATGATAGGTGTATTCATGTTATAGTAATATATTTCGTCATTTAAAATAGGTCCCTTATACCTGGGCACAGTGGCACATGCTGTAATCCCAGTACTTGGGAGTCTAAGACAGGAGGATTGCAGGTTCAAGGCCAACAGTGCATGGTAACTTAGCAAGACCCTATTTCAAAAAATAAAATAGGGATGGGGGTGTAGCTCAGAAATAGAGCATCCTGGGGCTCAATCCCTATACCACAAAAAAAATTACATGTTATAAGATGTAAGTTTGTCCTTTATTATTTTACTCGACACTTTGAGCATATTATTTTTATATGCCATAGTTTTAATGCACTGTAACAATTTACCAAGCATAAATTATATGTTTTATATATCATTTCATTTAAGTAGACACAATAGTGTGAGGTAAATTCTGTTAATTTCAATTTTGAACAAAGAAACTGACAGTGAAATGCCTTGTGCAAGGTCCAACAGTAAGAACTTGAATCAGTGTTTTATGTCGTTCTGTTTTTACCACAGTGCAGCAGTTTTCCAGGAGTTATTATTTTGAAGAGTGAAAAATGAAGTATTATTCTGAGCTTGCAAAGCATTGTCCATGTAATTAATTATACTATTTTGAATGTACAGAGATTCTAAAGTGCTAACATGAAAGGATTCTGGCTATGCTGTGTTGCTGACCTAAGTCTCATTTTGAACTCCTTAAAACATTGGGTCTCCCACCTCTGGAAATTGTCAGGAAGACAAACCATAATGACTCTGCTGTACAAATCACAGGAACAGATGTGACGGTTTTTCATACTATAAATAGAAACGAGAATATCTAACAGCTTCAAATGATTGGAGATAGCATCAGAAAACTGGGAGGGGTAAGATGCTTGTGGAGTGGAGGCTAGAGTCCTATAACAAGAGGAAGCTTTGGCAGGAGGAGGAATGAGGGAGGAAAGAAGGGGAACAGCAAGCCAGGTAGGTACAGCAGGCAGTAGATACCGTGTGTTAAATAGCACTTGTGTTTTTGTGTTCTTCTCTCCTGCTCTGACTCCCAGGTGTCCCAATGGATCAGCCCTGCTGCCGAGCTCTGTACGACTTTGAACCTGAAAATGAAGGGGAGTTGGGTTTTAAAGAGGGTGATGTCATCACACTCACTAACCAGATTGATGAGAACTGGTATGAGGGGATGCTTCATGGCCAGTCAGGCTTCTTCCCCATCAATTATGTAGAAATTCTGGTTGCCCTGCCCCATTAGGATGTTATGCTGGCTCACCTCTTTTTGACCCAGATAGTTAAGTTTAACCACTGCTTTGGTAATGCTGCTTACAACACATCTCGAGTGCAGGCTGCAGTGGACCAGCTATTCAAGCCCTACGGTGACTTGGGTTGGCTTGTGTGCTCCCACAGGGGTCATGGTGATGGATGGTATCTTCCGAGCCTTGTGGGCATGGCATGTGCTTTTAAACACCATCTGAGACTAGTCAGTAGTCACAGAACTGCTGTTTACACAGTCCTCAGGAGTCTCTTAGAATATGACCATGAGCCACATCACAGAAAAACCATCCTACCGAAGATATTGTCTATCACCTGGGGCCATCTCAAAGTCCCAAGTTCTCCATTTACAGAGGAGAAAGTTCTTCCTTTTAGTTTATCCCTTCCCAGATATGTGAGTCACAGAATTGTCAAAGAAAGCCTCCCTCACCAGCAAATTGTCTTCTGGTCTAAATGAGTTTGTCTCTTGATGCCAGCAGCGGAGAAGTATTCATGGTAGGTTCAAAGCATTCTCTGAAAACAGTCACCATTGTTCCCCCAATTTATGCATATTTTGAGGCATAGCCCCTTTTCTTCCCTCCCTTCCATTAAAGCCAGGGGAGGATTGCTCATTTATTTCTAAGTAAGACAGTAATCACCATATTGTGGAAGGGGCTAAAAAGAGGAATTCTCCATTACAAAGCATTGGGAAGAGATCAGGTTTTTAAGCTTAAAGTTCTTGCTGTACAGAGCCATGTATATACTTTGGACATTTCTGAAGGGTACAAGGAAGGGAGAACAACTGTCTTCCCTTCAGTTTTATTTATTAATTACGTTTCATTACATGAATCCATTTGACACAGATACAAGGATAGTAACCATTTTCCCACTACTTCTTAGACTAAGAAATAGCAAATGTCGTTCATTTCCACTTTTACCTTGTGTTCCTTGAACATCGTTTATGCATATTCTGCCCTCAATGAGGACCAAATAAGGATGATTTTTGTGCTTAGAAGTTTAAGGTATGTGGCTGCGTATGCAAAACTCTTTCCCAGTTCAGTCATTACTTTTACATCTGTCCCTTCTATCCCACCTCTATTTTGTGTGTACAGTGCTATGTATAAACTTACCAGTGTTGTTGTGTGGTTTTTTTTTCTAAATCATTTATGAAGTTGCGTTATGTATCCAGAGTTCTATTTATCTAGCTGTACAGACTCTTTCAGAGGTTTAACGTGCTGCTTCCGATGTGCCACCTGCGGTAGTGGATCATGTGGAGTGAAAGGCAAATCTTACTGCTCAATGTATAAACTCAACCATGGGAAGCATCGCTGTTTCCAATAAATATTGCTGAAGACAAAACCCAAGGCTCTGCTTCTTCATTTTGTGTCATTTATTTGGATCTGAGAGTGAGTAAACTAGGGCTCATTTCAGTCTCCATTGCCTTCTGATGCACACAAACCAAACTCTGTTCCAACAGTGTACCACCTCACTATAAGTAGGGAAAGCCCCAACAGCAAGGAGTGAGCTAGCCTGAACACTGGAGAAGAACTTAGGAGAAAGGATAAGTAAATGAAAATAGCTCATCTTGAAGTTAAAGAAGGTATCATCAATGGTGATAGTAGAATAATATGTTAGAAGGGACAAGTAAAATATATCATGTCAACCCGTCTTTGATTTCTTTCATGCATGAAGTGAAAGAAATATATATTGAAATATAGCTTGATCAGAATTTTCCAAGAGCTTGGAAAATACATGTTCCATTCATCCAACTAATATAAACATGCTTGTTATATATTAAGAGTCCTTTATATTATTTTGTGCTAAGGCTACTAGTCCATATTTTCTAAGCTCTCATGAAGAGTTGAATTCACTATGCTAGGTTCTATATGTGAACTACCATGAAAATAGTATTTTTGCTAACTGCATGAGTTCTGAGTATTTTACTTTAACCAATTTAAAAAATACATTACTAATGACATTAGAAAATCTAGAAGAATCTAAACTGTTAGAATCAATCAGTGAATTTAATAAGCTTACTGAATATAAAATGAATGTACAAAAATTATTTTATTTCTGTATACTGATTAGAAAAATCAATTTAAAATATATACAAAGGCATCAAAACTTCAAATCTATAGATATAAATCTAGCAATATTGTACAAAGTCTCTACATATGAAATGATAAAATATATTTGATAAAAATAACAGCGTAAGTGAAGATATAATCTGTGCTTATAAAATAGAAAAGTCTGTACTGTAAGGATGTCATTTCTCTCATTTCTCTCCATCTGTACCTGTTGAAAGATTCAGTGCAGTTTCAGCCAGAATCTCAGGAAGTTTATTTCTGTGTGTTTAATTTCAATCCTATTATAAAATGTATGTGGAAAAGCAAAGGAATGTTTTTTTTTTCCTGAAGAACAAAGTTCGTGGATTTATTCTGTATAGATATAAAACAAATTTATAAATTAAGATAGTATGTACTGATGCAACACTAGAATAGATGGTCTATTCAGAATAATGAGTCTAGAAAGATGTACATGGATTCCATATTTAACCACTAAAACATGATCTTTAAGGTGATACATTCATATAAACTGTACTTATTTAATTTTAGTTCTGTGATCTGAAGGAAAACTATTAGCAAGACCCTACACCAAATTAGTAATCTCATTATTGAGTCAATATCAATTGAAACAAAAATACCCCTCAACACAGATTTTAAGAACCTAATTTTTATTTAAGGGAGCCTCTTAGAGGTCATTTCTAATATATTTACCAGCTTTCAAAATTGTTTGAATTCCTTGTTTTTATTGAAATATAGTAAATATCTTTATAACATAACTTTAAATGTAGGAAAGAAGAGATAACTCCATTGACCATTACTAGAAGTTAAACTTATTCAAAAACACTTGTTCTTCAGTCTTACAGAGCAAACTGGGAAATGGAAATGGAACTGAATTAAACTGAAATGGTGGTAAACAAGTTCAGTGGGGGTAATTGTCTCTCTTTTTCTTTTAATAGGTCTTAAGTAGAAAATGCTGGTAAAATAGTCTTTTTCCACTTAGTTTATCTTTACTATAAATAAGTAAACAATAATAATGATTTGACCAAGAATGGGACTTTGTATAGCATATACTATATATCCTGGGGTGGCCTGGTCCTGTTCTGCATACCTTGCTTAGGAAATCAGAATTATCTCACGGTTGACATTTCAAGATCACTTATTCTGGAGGACACCATGTATGCACTTTTAAAGCCCATATTTCATTAACCAAGTTAAGAACACCTGCTTGGCATGCAGACTCTCTTTCTCATCTTTGCGGATAGTGAATTGCTAAGGAAAGTACTTGAAGCCTGAAGAGGGAGGTGGAGAAGCCCCCATTAGGACTCTGGGTGATGCTGGTGGAGAAAACGTACAGCACAGCAAGGCCATACCAGCGTTTTCTAGCCCCAGCTATTGAGGACCTGTTATGAGGCTCTAGGTTAAAGGAGCTGTCAAAGCAAAGAACAAAGCTATTTTTAAGGGCTTTTTGAATGCTGAGCACTTGAAGGTCAGGCCCTTGAATGTCACTCAGCTAGCACAAATGCCTAAATAATGGTGGCCTGCAGCTTGGGGCAGGAAAGAACTACAGTTTTTGACAGAGGTGGAGCATGTTGTCAACTTTCGAAGTGAAAGAATGGAGAAAAACTATCTTGGATACCATTTGCTCAAAACAAAGTAAAATGATTCATTGGAGTTTGGAAATAGTCAATGCATTTTTCAAAAGCTCTACTAGTAATACTTATGTGCATCTCATCAAAATATGGGCCTCCATCAGGAACCATAGAGATAAAAGATCAGGAAGGGAACTGGAGTTTACTAAACCTACCTGGCTTAGAGTTACCTGGGGATAATTGTACAAACTGAATCTCAAGATTTTTGTTCCAGTATCCCTGAATCAGAGCTACCCTAGGAAATTTTACTTACCATCAGAAAAATTTAAGAAAAAATCAACAGTACATCGAAAACACAGGTGTTTCAGACTCTTCTGGGTCTTATTAATACAGGTGCTGGGGCCCACCCCAAATACTGTGCTAGTAACTCTGGAGTGGGGCCTAAGAATGTGTATTTCTAACAAGCTGCATAAAGATGATGAGGCTAATCCCTGGACCACACCTGGAGGAGTACTGCTCTACTAGATAAACTCCTTAGGAAGAGCCAGCTGTTTTCTGGTATTAAAGGTTCTGCCTGTGGTGTCAAGCATGATGAGAAAGCACAGACACATTATTATATTATTTTCCCCAACTGACTTGTTCTTTGTTCTCACACACTGAATAGAACTTTCTGTGAAGGATGACGGGTGGGAACAATCCAGGCATATTTTACAGACCTGAAAAATCTCACTTCAGTCATGCTTTGGAGGCTGCTTCAGCATGTGTAGGAGAGTCCAAGTCTGTCTTTTTTAGCAGCTTTCCAAGTGACTTCAGATTCAGGCATGTTTGGGGAGCACCAGTATATACAAATGTTTAAGCAGGCAATTTCTCACTAACATTTTTTTTTCCTTTTTGGCTTTAAGACATTTACATTTATTGATCGATCCAATAACATTTGATATGTTATTTATATTTCTACCCTTATTCAGAATGATCTTGCAAATTCAGGACATCTGGTGCTTTTTGCCAACTTTACTGTTCACAAAAGATGAGCTTGATCTGAGTCTGTACTGACTTGGGATTCCCGTCTTCATCCTGGCTGTTCCTTGATACTTTGCTACTCATTCCATGTGTTGTGAGGGAGCCAGAGAGATGAATATCTACAGAAGACCCAAACTCCTCACATGGACCTCCTGTCACAGTCCTGACACCAGAGATTCTAATTCAGTCTCTAGGGCAGGGCCAGTTCCATGATTTAAAAACATCCTGTCCCACCCTATAGTTTGTATGCAAGTAGTCTACAGAGCCACACTCTGAGGAACCCTGATTCAGACTTGGGAGTTCTTTGATTTGTGATTACTATAGAGGATAATCAGACATGGGTTGTTGGTCAAAAGAGAAAGGAGGACCCAGCTTCCTCTCACCTTGTGAAGAGACCCTGAAAAGCACTACAGAATGTGCAGGTCAGTCCTGGACACTAGCAGAACACAGCCTTTTCTCTTGATCTTTCTTTTTATAAACATCAAAGATCTAAATTTATTGTGTATGAAATAGCAGTGGAGGGAGGAAGGTAGTTCATGAGCCTGAGGACTAACTTCACCTACCCTTTTCAGTGCCATCTGATTAGTTTTATATGGCCCTTGTGTTCTCCAACCCTTGCATGTTTTCTTATTTCAGTTCCTAATGGTTTCATGAAACTGGGATTGCCCTCTGCTGGTCAAAAAATATTATAAGTTAAAAATCTAACAAATTCCCCTGGTGGTTTTATAATCATAACACAAACAGAGCTCAGGTTCTGTCTTTTCCCCGTGGCATACTGCTGAAGTGATTGTTTCTTAAACCAAACTGATATACAGTCAAATAATATGCAGTCTTCAGGGAGACAACCAAGTTCCTCTTCCAATAAAGAAACACAATTATGGATCAGTTGGCATAGTTATACATTTAAGACAAGTGACTGGCAATTCACAGTGGCTGCATGTTTTGTAGTAGAGGAGTGACCCAAACTCTTTGAACTCTCTGATATTCTGCAGTACTACAATGCCACCACTACTACCTGAACTCAGCTGAAAAGGAAGTCCTAGGTCATAGTATTTTACCTTGGACAGAAGCCTTCAAGAACTATCATTTCCAGAGACAATAATATAAGTTACAACATATTAGCAATATGCTTATTGAGGTAAAATGTATTTACATATATAAAATTCACTCATTTGAAGTGTACAGTTGAATGATTTTCAATAAATATATAATTGTCCAACTGTCACTAAAATCCAGTTTTAGAACATTTCCATCAACTCAAGAAGATTGTGTCCATTTTCAGTCCATACCTGCCTCTACCTCAGTCTTCAAACAACTACTGATCTGTGAGTAGTAGTGTTTTAAAATACAAAAATTGAAATGTTTTTAAGTAGAAAATATGTTTAGTTGACAGTACTGTCATAATTGGCTGACCATCTGGAAAGACATGCCATCAAACACCTCCATGAATGTGACACCTTTCTTAACATTGTGCAAGGTTGCTTTAGTACCTCTCCCTTGCTTGCTGCAGGCTGCTACAGAAACATACTAGGACTAGCTCCAGGTGTTGAATGCTGAGTCCCAGACAGTCCTCCCATGTGAATATTTCCTGGTTCAGCTGTATATCTTCCATACCCAGCCCCAGTAAGAGGATTTGAGATCTGCCCCCATGCATCTTCCTTTAGTTCCTGCCAGTGCATAGTAGCCTACTTTCAATGCATGGACTGTTTTCCCTAGAGCAAGCACTGTCTCTCTCTGCTCTGGGTGTACTTCTATGTTACACAAAACAAACAAAACCAACAATGGCCTCAGGAAGACTGGTCTTCTTTAGAGAAGTGGAGGGAAAATTTGCCTCTGTCAGATGAGCTGATTCAGAAGAATCTAAGAGTTCGAGATTCTGAGCCTTGTCTACCTGGCCAGCACTGTGGCTGTTTTCTAGGTCTCACTCTTCCTGACTTTGACATGAGAACTGTTGAGACTATATTCCAATTTCTTCTCAGCTTTATCTTTACAGATGCTGATCTAGACTTCTAGTATGGTCTGCACTGCAGCTACAGGAGGTGAGGACCTCCTGCAAACTTCCCTGGAGGGTTGCTGGCATTCACAGCTCATGGTTAGCTGACCTATAGTCATCTTTTTTTTTTTTTCTTCAAGATACTCAAAGGAATTACCAAAACAGTGCCATAATCTTTGTAATTATAATCATTTTCCTATATTGTTCAAATCTCATGTCTAACATCACCTTCTACCTGCATGTAATACTAACTCCCACAGGAAAAAGTAACTGTGATGCTATGTCCTTCAGTGGCCACCACAAATGATGTCTTTATTGCCCCCTGACTGGTCAATAACCAGTCCCAACAGCTCATTCTGAGCACTTGCTTTCTAGGGCCATTTCTAGCACTAACTTCCTTAGTCTGGTACCCTATTAGGCAACATGTGAGACAAGGCCTTGCATGGGGGTAGACAATTTTAAGACTGCTATCCTCCAAAACAGGTAATATGTTAATATAGGGGAGCAGCCAATACAGAGGCATATTATTGAGGCACCCTTCTGCTTTGGCAATTAGTACTGGGATATACTGAAGGGAACTATTTTCTTGGGGAATGAAAAGGGGAGATTTTGTCTATTGGCATAGTTCTAGGTCACTTGGACCTGAATACAAGAGTAGACTTCTAGGAAATGAAGTAGACATTTCTAACCCAAGACAAGGCGCTAACTACACCTGTACAATCCAGTGAAAGCGTATGCTACAGCTTGACAGAAGTAAGAAGTAGGGCCAAGAGGGTTTTGCGGTGATGCATGCTGTACATCCCCCCTCCCACAGCACACAGTTCCAGCTCAGTCCATCTCCCCAGCTTTTGCAACTCTTGTCATAGTCGAGCATATTTATCTGTCACATCAGGGAAAGCCTTTACCTAGAGGAAGTGCATTCTTGCTGGGATCTTCTGAGCTCCTGAGCCAGCTTACTAAGCATCCATTCCCCCCGACAAAACTCCTTCCTATATGGTTTCTGCACCTGCTTGGCTACTTTGGACAGCCTCTAGATGCTTTTTGAGCCTAAGAATTATATTTCTCTTCCTGCTTTGCTCAAAATGACATTACCCGCACTGATTTATTTCCATGCATCTTGTTTTCCATTCATCTCTGCCATGGTTATACCAGAATTCCTACTCTAATTCTTGTAATCACAAGGAGATGAAAATGTCACATCCATGAGTGAAAGGCAGATCATGAGCCTAACTCTCTTCTGTGTTACTACCTATTTGAAGCCAGATAGCTAACTTTTTTTTTTTATTATTATAACTTCCTGCTGAAGCCAGGATGTTTCAGTTGTCTCAACGATCCTGACCCCAGAGCTGGCATGGCTCTCTTAGCAATGACTGTGGATATACAGAGTTTTGTCTACACAGGGATCTGAGTCTCTACAGTGGCCACCAGGTGAGTTTCCCCTGGGAAAGGGAGTGCATGTTCAGACACATTTCATGATTTTTTTCTCAAGGTAGAAATCATCGGCCCATGGTGATATCTAACTGCAACTCTTTTCTTATTTGTGGCAGGTATCTCCTAGTAAAGTATCAAATGTGTCATGTATCTTGCTTAAAAATACATAGGCAATAGTCTGTTAATCCTGTTTGCTTCACAGGAGGAAAAAACCCCACATCCTACATGCTAGGGAGTTATTTTGTTTCTTAACAAGAATGCGAAATTAATTCAATTACAACCTCTATGCAATTTATAAATTCTGAATGCTACTCATTCCATGACAAGGTTCTTAGATTTTCAGAAAATTTTCAGGGTATGTTTGACAATATGGGTAGGTTTAAATTATTTTGTAGAATATCCCCACTCCCGTTATCTTTAGAAGTCCTTGGGTATTTCTCAAAGATATAGGCTTTTAACCTCCCAAGGAGCTGAAACTGAGGACTGATGAGAGGCCTGTGGTACTGTGATCACATGAGATATGCTAAATGAACAGAGAAATCAAGCTGAGCTTTCAAATATAAACCTAAAATTGAAGTCACTAGGCCAGATGCTTCAAATTTCAGGCACTGATTTGTGTGAGCAAGCTGTTTCTCACATGGGCAGCCCTGTGTAATAGGCCTCAGGAGGACCCGCACAAGGATTTATTTATTTAACGATGGTTAAACATTCACTCAAGCAATGTGGGATGCCAGCTGGTGAGAAAACTCACATGGGCTGAAAAGGCCATATCATCCAACTTATGTGTTATTTGTGTAGGTGAGCTGTGCAGAAAGCTAAATTTTAATCCCAGTGTGCTTAACCTGATTTCAGCTAGTTGCTAATTGTAATGTTCAGCTGCACCATGCTCTGATGGTCTGATATAGTTATTTCTACCTTGGGGACCTTCCTGCAGGAGGTATGGAATGTACCTTTCCACTGGTCAAGTTCCCCCCTCCCTGGACATTGCTGGAGACTGTTCAAGTTGTGTAAAAAGTAAGATTCCTCTTTGTACATGAATTAACAACACCATATTCCCTTTTCTTTAAAAAAATACTGCATTTTATGATTCAGGTCAACTAAAGGGTCCTAGAATCTTTAACTGGGGAGTTCTTGTATTCTGCATTTGCTTATATTCATGGAGACTTTGAGTAGCCCTTGCTCACACCTCTAAAGAGGATTACTAACTTTTTTTTTTTTCTAAAATTGAGTCACTTCCTGCTTCTGACCTGAATGTGCAGTGAAATCTTCAGATGGAACATCTGATTCACAAAGCTAATTGACTTCTAGGTAAGAGTGACAAATGATGGTTGTATATTTGGAGCTGTCATCAGGTGAGACTAATGATATAGAGTGATTTGAATTCAAATGATGGTTAGACCCTGAGATGCTCTGACATTGTATCATTTACCAGCTAATCTAAGAGCATTGCAAAATATAAGTGGTGCCAATACCATGTTTGCAAGTCTCTCTGGAGAGTACAAGCACAAGAAAGCGTATTCCTGTGATACTTTTATTGAGGAGGCTGGCTGCATGCTTTTATCTCTGGGGAATCACATAACTTTCACCTTCTGGGGGCTGGAAGTGGACAGGAAATGGGAATTCCAGGCAATAATGAGGGCTCGTTGGCAATACCCTGGGGCATGCTGGGTTGCCTATGTGATAAATATAATGATGCTGATTTCCCAGGTTCATGGTCTCCCAGCCTCCTCCAAAGAAGATCGGGCCCTGCAGGCGTGAACAATAAGTATCTCTATTGTTTAATCACTGTGGATAGCAACTGGAATGTCCATCCAGATATTTTGACCCTTTCCTAGGACCCTTGTATGATACATGGAAAGTGGGAGAGATTCAATATTGACTGGGATTACATTTTGCATTAGAGAGTTGTATGTAAGTTGCTTTAGAAGGAACTGCGATGTGAATTTGTCTGCAAGGTTCATGCATACAACTCCCCCATCCCTCAGGAATATCACCTGTTTCCCTCTCTCATACTTCTGCCTCAACTCCTCTGCTGGTTATTTCTCCTCAATATGTAAACATACCAAGCTTCCCACATTGAAAAGATACCCTTTCCTGTGTCCCATGCATTCTCTAACTGTCCTTCCATCTTCAACAGTGGTCAGTTCCATTTCATCTCTTCAGCTGAGCTCACTCACTTTTGCACTCAGCATTCCACAGAACCACCCCTGTGAAGGTTGCCATGGTGTTCTTTTCTGAACCTACTTCACTTACATCCTCTGAAGTAGAAAGTTTTCTTCCAAAAGCTTTGTTTCTTTGCCATTGGAAGCATTCTCTTCTCATTGCTTTCTCCCTTCCCTGTATCACAGTCTTCATGAGGGTTCTCTTCCAGTCTGTGACTGTTGGTCATCATGAGGGTTCTTATATAACTCTTCTTTTTTATCCCTCTCTACAATATGCTCCAGAAAGAATAATCTACTTTCATGGATCGTTACCGTGTGCCTGTTGATATGTTGAAAGTTTATCTTGAGTTCAGGTTTTCTGAGCTCCAGATGTAAAACTCAACTGCCCACTGGACAGTTCCTCTTGGCTCTTCAAACCCAGTGTGTCCCAAACAGAATTCATCATTTCTATCCCATTCTTGATCCAGTCTTTCTACTAAATTCAGTATATCAAGAAGTGATCCATATAGCTACCTCATTTCCCAAGCCCCAGACTTGGATTCATTCTTGACTCCTCCCTTCATTTCACCTACACCCCCCATGAATGAATAATCAAATCCTGTTCATTTTCATTCTTTTGAAATTTAATATGTATATATTATCATTATATATGATATCTATATATGTTACTGTCAAAATTTTATATGTATATTATCATTTTATATATCTACATGTATATCTTAGCAGCTCAAAAGTCTTCCCATCTCAACGTGTATCATTGTAAGCATCCTGTCTTGCCTCTTATCTTGTCCTTTTTCAACTTATTCTCTGCTTATTTTAAGCCTTATCATGCTGAAATACAAATTTCATTCTATTACAGTCTTTCTTAAAATAATCCACTGGTTCCTCATGCTGTAGAATGTGAACATAGCAATGAGTGTGCCTTGGCTACAAATAACAGAAGACCTTATCAATTGACCTAATCCATAAAGGCTATTTCTCTCTCTCTCTCTCTCTCTCTCTCTCTCTCTCTCTCTCTCTCTCTCTCTCTCTCTCTCTCTCTTTCTCATAAGAAGAAATTCAGAGGTAGACGTGTCAGGGGAAGCCAGTAGCTCTGTAATGTCATAAAGGCATGCCACCCACACAGCATTGGTGATGTCTCCATTAATGGCCACCAGGTGGCTGCACAGCAACATCTTCACACAGCTTCAACAAGCAGACCAAAAGTTGTGGGCTATCTTTGGTGGATGTCTCCTTTATTGTGGAAGAAATTATCTCAGTTGTCCCTCCAGCAATGTCTCCTTATCAGAAATGGGTCACATGCCAAACTTTTTTTTTTTTTTTGCATATGTGTGTGGTACTGGGGATTGAACCCAAGGACATATTACCTCCAAGCTACACCCCCAGCCCTATTTTTATTTCTTTATTTTGAAACAGTGTCTCAGTAAGTTGCAGAGGGCCTCACTAAATACCTGAGGCTGGCTGCAAACCTGCAATCCCCCTGTATCAGCCTCCCAAGAACTGGGATTACAAGCTTGTGCCACCACACTCAGATACATGTCAATCTTTAAACATAAAATCAACTAGGAAAATCAGTATCTATTCTTTTCAGCCACCGAGCAAATTGGCAACGAAAGACAGGTTGGAAAATGGTTAATGGAAAGCAACCAAAAGTAATTATTTCTAACTTTCTCCCCCTTGAGTACCTAGACATATTCTCACCTCCACACCTCCACACTTGTGGACCCATCACCTGGAATATGTATCTGTATGCACATACTGCTCTGCATCTGGCTCCCCTTCCTCCCTTTCAAGCCTTAACTCACACATCACCTCACACTTTTACATGCTGGATTAAATGGCTATCTTCTGTTCTAGATTGTATCATTTATAATATTCTAATTCCAAATTTCTCTTCCCCCTACTAATCTTCAACCTGCTTGAAAACAGGGACTGAATGTTTTCCTTATAGCCCTAGCCTTTTTCTTTGAAGAGACAAGGCTTTGTTAGCTAACAATGGCCAGTAGAGGGCACTATGACCTTTGGCTATAGTGCCTTTTACAGAGTGGATTCCTGCAGCATTAAACTTGCTTTTGTTTTTATTTTCTCTAAAAGAAGTACTGATTTTGAGTTTCTTAATAAAAAGACTGAACTAATTCATTATATATTTAAAGTTATATTTTTCAGAATATAACTTTTTTTCATAATATAACTTTTTGCATAATGCATCCATAAACTCATTTGAGGTCATTTGAAACTATGGTATACCTTCTCTTACTCTTCTGAAGTTTATTGCTAACATGATACACTTTAAGTTTCCTTCTTTAGGCAAAGTGGGTGCAGCTATTCTGTTTCTGATAATGCAGAAGTCGTCTAAAGAGCCTAATCTATTATCTTGAAAATGTACTAACTTTTCACCTGCCTCAAAGCCCTTTCCATTCTCTCACTTTGTGGGAAATCACTTAGGCCAGGTTGGTCCAGGATTTTGTGAGGGTAAAGGTAAATGCTATTTTAGGCCTGGAGGGCAGTGATTCTGCAGTTGGAAATAGAGAGATTGAATCAGTAATTCAGTTTTCATGCCCTCATTACATACTTGAGATCCTACTGTGTGCTTGGGATTATTTTAGATGCTGGGACAATACATTTAAATGAAAAAGATTAAATTCTTGACTTCACAGAGCTTATGTTACAGGGAGGGAGAAAAACAAATCAATAGGTATATAGTAAAATATCAGAAAAAATCCTATGAAGAATAAAAAGGTGTAGTAAGGGGCTGAGAGGAGGGTGCTATTTTAGGTATGTGCCAAAGAGGATAAAACATTTTAGATAGAGTACAATAAGTGCAAAGATCCCTAAATCAGGAGAGTGCCTGGCATGTAGAAAGTTGGCAAAGAGGCCACAGGAGCTGGAGCAAGGCATACGGGAGGAGGAGGCCTGCGAGGTAGCAGGGGTGGATAGGAAGGGTCTGGTCAGTCCCATGAGAAGTGGGGTTTTCATATTCTTGTGATGGGAAGCCTTTGAAAGTGGAGTAACTTGATTTGACTTCTTCAGAAAGAAAATCTTGGCTGAGCCATGGAAGCAGGGAGGCCAGCTGGAAGGTTATTGCAGAGACCAGGCAAGAGGTGCTGGTGGTGAGACCATGGTAGCAGTTGTGAGGTGGCCTGTAGTGGTCAAATCATGCTACACCTGAAAGATTTTAAAGGTAACAGTGGTGGGATGTTTTTCTTTATTTTGTTTTGTGGTATAGGGGACTGAACCCAAGGGCATTCTACCTCTGACCTACATCCTCAGCCCTATTCTTTATTCTTTATTTTAAAACAGGGTCTCACTAAGTTGCAGAGGGCATAGCTAAGTTGCTGAGGCTGGCCACAGGCTCACAATACTCCTGTCTCAGCCTCCCAATTACTGGGATTACAAGTGTGTGCCACCATACCAGCTTGGGGGGTGTGTGTGTGTGTGTGTGTGTGTGTGTGTGTGTGTGTGTGTGTGTGTGTGTTACTGAGGGCATTCTAAACCAGGGGCATTCTGCCTCTGAGCTTCATTCCTCAACCCTAGTTTACTGTTTATGTGGAAACAGGGTCACACTAAGTAGTGGAGGGCCTCACTAAATTGCTGAGGCTGGCCATGAACTGGGATTACAAGTGGCTGCCACAATGCCTGGCTTGTTGGTAGGGTTTTTGATGGATGGTTATACGAAGGCTGTAAGAGAGTTGTCAAATCTAGAGTGTCCTGTCTTTCTTTTTTTCTGAGGCTGTGGTCTAAACAGAGGCTAAATTAGCCATCCATCTTAAGCTTTTTTGTACCCCTAATGCTGTGGCTCATTGTTAACTCTGGTTAACAATGAGGGTCTCTGATTTCAAGTAACAGAGGGCTGCAGTGGGGTGGGTGGTGGAGGACTTCCTACATGATTCTGTGACTGACAGCAATCCATTAGTGAGATTCAGATGATCTGCAAGATAATAACCCAAGCACCAGGGACCTGCCCATTCCCTTAGTGCCCTCAGTCCTTGCTCCCACCCCCTTCTACTCTTTTAAATGACATTTTATTTTCTTAGCTAAAGCAAGCCTTCTCTATAATGTTTATCCCTATAACCCAAGAAAAATAATTTTCTATTCTTGCTGAGAAAATGCAATTAAAACTCTGGATGACATTTGGTAAAAATACCAGGTCAGGCAGATTCTTATACTTGTGTTCTATGCCTGTAATTCAGGCAGCTGCCACCAAATGGCGCCTACAAAATCTAACAGGCTAGGCCTCCCCAGGCATGGCAATAGAAAAGGCAGAAACAGACTGCAAAATCATCACTTATTTTTTTAAAAATTGCAGTATATAGAAATGAACCCCATTAAGAATTGTGCCCAATAACTTGTAAAGAATATTTCCATAGTAATTAATAATGAAAAAGCCTATCTTTTCACTCTTTCCTAAGTCACCTTCCATATTGCTTATTGTCCCATGCCATGCTTGCATATCTGCTTCATCTCTATAATAAAAGCCTCTTAATTGCAGTTCCCATCCCTCATCACTCTCCCATCCACTACCCCCATAGTGATCTTTCTAGAATCACAGACTTGACCTCATCACCCTCTTCCTTCCAAAAATTTGCCATTATTATCTGGAGAATAAAGTCTGACTTTTATAGGTTCTTCATAATCTGGGCCCAAATTGCCCTTCCATCTGCATCTTCTCCCATTCCATCTTTTCAAGTCTGTACTTTCTGGATACTGAACACCCTGGGGTTCCTTCAGTTAGGATGTCAATTCAACCCTTTGCTGTTCTCTGTGCTGTTCCTCCTGTCTAGAATGCTCTTTCCTTAATTCCTTCCAATACTCAGCTCAAAGCACCTCCTTATAAGATCTTACATCATGCCAGGCATGGAGACACGCATCTGTAATCCCAGTATTTGGGAGGCTGAGGCAGGAGGATCACAGGTTCAAGGCTAGCCTGGGCAACTTAGACCCTGTTTCAAAAAAAAAAAAAAAAGAAAAGGCTGAGGGTATAACTCAGAGGTAGAAACCCCCTGGGTTCAATTCTCAGTACCACATGAAAAAAAAAATCTTACATCACTTCCCACACCAGCTCCTCCCTGTACTGCCAGGGGATCTTTAAAGCCTCACTTGCCTCTGTTATAGCACAGATGCTAGGAGCCAAAGGTGCTATTTGCTAAGGGATTTCTGTTTGCCAGGAACTCCTTTAAGCCTTTTCTATTTACAATAATATGAATATATGTTTTCCATAAAAGACTACTTGAGGATCATGTGTTGTTTACATTCTATAATTTTTCAGGGTTTAGTAATGTACTAGAGGTATATTTCATGCTTATGAACTTCCTGGTGAGTAAAGACCAAAAGATTTTGTTTTAGACATTGTTGGCTCTCAAGCTCTTCCTGATGGTTTTAAGAGTTCTAGTAAGATTCTGTGAGAGTTCCTATAAGAATTCTGAAATGACAAAAGGGAAAAGAAAATAATGAAAAAGAGAAAAGAAGAAAAGGAAAACAAAGAAGAGAAAAAAAACCTTTTATAACCCATGGGCTATGCCACAATTTACCACAGACGGTAAACCAAATCGCTCCTGTCTCCTATCAAGGAAATATTTTACTTTCTGGCATTAATTGTAGATTTAACATGTTTTGGATAGTAAGATGAAATGTAATTAAATTACCCAATGTGTTGTAAAGTTTTATTCACATATGTGCTAAATAAATAACTCAGTTATTGTCTTCCCTTCCCCTTCTCCCTTGTGCAATTTTAAATGTTTTAGGAGTTCCGGTTTAAAAATAGAAAGCAAGTGAAACATTTCCTCTTTGCTCTGAAAAGTTTCAAGAGTTATTAGGAATTTCTATACACTCCACTGGAGTTAAGGATGTTACAAATATGCGCAATCGTGTGGATTTGGCTTTCTTCTCATGCTGCTTTGGACTCAGGATGGAGCATCTGCAAACACCTGCTTGGTCCTATATCTGCAGAAGGCAGAGGCTGATCTACATACCACCAGTGGAGCTTCTGCTGTAGAGGAATAGTCTTCATGAGAGAATGACAAAGCAAAACAAAACAGAAAGTAGGTAGTTAGATGATAGGATGATTGGTAGATATATAGCCAGATCCTCCCATCCTTGGACTAAGACACAAATAGTGTTCTGGAGACCAAAAGCAATGCTTGCCTCTGGGCAGAATGTTTGGAATGGGCAGGGACATCTTGCTGAGAATCAGAATGGCACCCTCTAGTTCAGGGTCAGGGGAAAGTATTTCTTCATGTAAAACTAGGTAGTACCTTTCAAATGTCTTCCAAACAAACCCCAGGAACCCTGAACCTAAATTCCTCAAGATAGGAAACTAAAATATCAGCAGGGGTGCAAATATTCCTGTCTTGAAGGCTAATAAGGAGCCAAGAACACTGCTGTGGAAGGAAGTCCCCTCCATTACTCCTGAAGAATAGTGGTGGAAGAGAATCAGCAAAGGAAGCCTCTCACAGTGGGCAAGCAAAGAGCAGCAGCAGGGGATGCCAGAAGTGCCTCAGTGGCTACTCTGGGGGAAGTGAAACTTCACTAACATGGGAGCCTTAGGCAGCCAGGAGTTCTCTTTTATAGAGTGCCCATGTGAAGCTGGAGTTAGACTACTTTTTAAGGATTAAGGAAGCATAGGAAAGGCAGAAAAGCACAGAACACCATAAACTTATCCATAAGTCATGCTGTCCAGACTTGGTTCATATTGACCAATCTGGTGTGTGCATTGCAGGGAAGTGCAGTGGAAGTATTTCATTTGTCACTGTTGCTGTGCTGTACCATGCCTGTTGTTTGTATGTCGATCTCTCTTGACAGATTATGAACGAAACAAGCATGTATTATTCATTTTTTGTCTCTGGTACCTAACTCAGAACCTAGACTGCGGGCTTATCAATATATTTTGGTGAATGAGTGAATTCAGAAGTGCATCAGCGGATGAATGGACCAGGAAGTGGTTTGGCACTCTATTACTGAAGCCTGACTCTACATGCTACTTTCTAAAAAACATTTCAGTAATCTTTGGGAAATATTACTACTAGCATAATCCTCTGCATTTTTGAGGTGCAGGATTAAGAATAATTGCCTATCTAAGAAGGTGGGGCTGTGAAAATATGATTCATGGTTGACAGGCTCTTTCAATGGGTATGAGAGAAAGATTGTATTTTTTTGTTTTGTTTTGTTTTATGTTTTTATTACTGTCTCCAAAAGTGCTCTTTAGACTTTTTTAGACAGAGCCCAGTCTCTTGCAGCTCTGACATAGGATCAAAGTACCACGCATTTCTAATTCAACTCTCTCACCCAACAGTTCCTATGCATTTCAGGCTCTGGGAATAGGTGAGCCTAAGGGAGTGTGAAGGAATGAGTATTGAAGAGGCATGCGGCAACTTCTTGTGTGGAATCATGAGTATCTGTGTAAAGTTCAGTAACAGATGAAGCAAGTTACCAGTGTATGTGTTTTTACTTTGCTTTATTTTATGATAAACTCTTCTCCTTTTCTTTCTTCTCCATTAAAACACACATGAGGGCAAATTTGGTTCCATTTAGGCAAACCTGAAATACAGGCAAACACATGAGCATATTCAAGAACAGAAAATTGGTAGAGATAATTTACACACTTAGACCCAATCTTTTATGTAGATGAAAGCGAAATGAAAGGAGTTTGGGAGAAGTGTCTTTTCATGATGAGCATCAAAGTATCTTCTGGGTAATCTGGAGATAACTTACCTTTTGGGTGGGTGGATGGATGGATGGATGGATGGATGGACGAACTATGGAGAATTTCTGAATGAGACCTCCATTGGCAAAAAGTTAAAAATAAAAAAAAAATAAAAGCACCAAAGAAACCCAACTCTTAATTCTAGGATACTTACAAATTAGTTGACAAGGTTTGTAGATTCCAAAATGATGAGAAGATTTTACCATACTGCAGTTATTTTAGCATGTGCTAGGGTGGAATTGTTTTGGTTCATAGCCCTTTTTCAACACTTTACAATTTTCCCACTATGCTAAATTGCTTTAAAAGTAATTACATTTAAATGATTTAATTATAGTGCTTAAGGTTTCTGTGAGGTTTGCAAGCTTCTAACATCTAAGCTTCTACAAGACACTATGGAACTTGCATCTTGTGGAGAGATTTATAAGTGTTTAGATGATTCAGAAACTTCAGACCCCATCTGGCTCACGCCTTGCTTCCCTGGAACTCAAAAGAAGATAAGAAGAGGCGAGGCAAAGGGACTTCTGGGCCCTAACCTAGTGTTCTGCTCGGCCAGCTCTCTTGCACTCAGTCTCTTTCCCTGGAGTGCAGTGGTCCAAGATCTAGGTCATATCAGAATGGGACGCTTGCTGCACTTGCTGTGTTCCCTTTGCCCAAATGCATACTGAAATATCAGGTATCTGAAGCTTATCCTTAATGGAGGAAGCAAGCCCAAGGAAAAGTATTCTAAGGAAGACAAGAGCCAAATGCCTCAGGGAGCTTTATATGTAAAATATCCTCATTCATCTGAAGGAGCCTATTGAGTCAATACTCCATCTAAGAAGTTCACAGGGCTGTCAGGGTGGTGAGAGCTAACTCAGATAAAGCAGGAAGCAAAAGTTATCACCAGAAAATACCCAGCCCCCCAAAATTCTGTCTTCATTTTGACATTTTTCATAAACATGCTGTTATCCCTGGGCTTACTTTTGTTTTTGTTTTTTTTTTCAGTACTAGAGACTGAACCCAGGGATGCTCCACCACTGAGTATATACCCAGCACTTTCTGTTTATTTACTTATTTGTATGTTTTATTTTGAGACAGGGTCTCTGTAGCCCAGGCTGGCCTCAATTTGTAATCCTCTTGCCTCAGCTTTCCCAGACTCTGGTATTACAGGCACGCACCATTCTACCTGGTTTATAAACCTAACTTGGTGAGCCATTTACTTTTGTAAATGGGAGAAACAATTCATATCATCTAATCAGTTATTTCCATGGTTAGTGCTATATTCATAAGAGGCTTGTAGTCTTTTACTAAGTATGTTTTATAGCAACTAAATAATTTATGTAAAGAGCCAAGTGTTACCCTGCAGTTATTGAAGCAGTGAATGTGTGTTAAATATGTTTATTCTGCCCAGACTAGGGTAATCACTGGAAATACCTGAGCGGGGGGGCTCTCTGGTTGGCCCTTAGAAATCTGTGTTCTTAGTTCCCAGGTCTTCCTGATGATCAGCAATGTTTTCAAACTGTGCTGGGTTGGGACTGCTGTCTCAGCGACCAGTGCTTGGTCCACATTTTCCATGGTCTGCTTCTAGGTCCCAACTATGAGTTGGGCCCATTTAATATCTTTTATCTTTAATGAAACCTTCCCTGAATACCCAATCACACACAGTGTTCTCTATTTTCTGAATACACTTAGAGAATCTATTTCCTACCTTATATTCTTAGTCATCTTTTGAGGTATATAAATCTGTTTTCCTCAGGTGTGGGAGGAACAAATATGTAACTCTTTAGGTTTTCAAGAGATTAATTGCTTACAAACAGATGCTCAATGTACATTTGCTTCTTCTAAATCTAAATCTGACAATGTTAAATGCTTCAATTTTAAGCCTACTTAGAAACTGGTTAGCTGCTAAAGAGAACATGTATATATATGTACACACACACACACACACACACACACACACATATATCTTACTTATCACAGTTTATTGTTGACAGTAATTTACCAGTTACAGTATAGTGTAGAAAATTTACCTCACTTAACATCCATTTACCCTCTTCCAATTATAGGTGTCCTAAAGAAATATATTTTTAAAACATCCAGCCGGGTGTTTTGCCCATGCCTGTAATCCTAGTACTTGGGAAGCTGAAATGGGAGGACTGCAGGTTCAGGGACACACTCAGAAACCTAGCAAGACCCTGTTTCCAAACAAAAATAAAAATGGTTGGGGGTGTAGCTCAGAGGTAGAATGCCCCTGAGTTCAATCCCCAGTAAAACATTTCTCTCTCTCTCTCTCTCTCTCTCTCTCTCTCTCTCTCTCTCTCTCTCTCTCTCTCTTCTCACCAAATCAAAAACTGTTGTAAATTTGCTTCAGCTGTCAAACATAATTTAGAAAATTTAGAAGGAAAAGTAAAATTTCCTTTCCTTAAATTTTGTTCTTTGCATTGTTCTTTCTCCTTTCCAAATGCTCAGATTCTGCTTTTATCATTCCTTTCTGTTTAAAAAATTCCTTTAGCCCTTCTTCTAGGGCAGGTCTGCTGGTGACACATTCTCTTGGTTTTCTTCAGCTACAAGTGTCTTGATTTCCCCTTCATTACAGGAAGATTTTTTTTTTCCTGAATGCAGTACATTTGGCTGACAGCAGCTTCCTTTTCAGCACTTGAAAATCATGTGTCATTTCTTTCTGGTTTCCATGATTCTGATGAGAAATTTGAACTCTTTTTCCCTCAATTGGGAAGATGTTATATCTTTTTCATTGCTTTCAAGAATTTTACTTTGTCTCTAATTTACAGAAGTTTGATCATGATGTGTGGGCATGCAATTCTTTGGTTTTATCATACTTGAGACTCATTTAGTTCTTTGGATCTGTAGGTTTATACTTTCTACAAATCCAGGAAATTTCCAGCCATTACTTCTTTGAGTAGTTTTTTAGCTCCACTATCTCCTCTCCTTCTGAGATGCTAATATCATGAATATTAGATCTTTTATTATACTGCCATAAGTCCTCAAGGCTCTGTTGACTTTTTTTCAGACATTTTTTCTATACTTGGGTGCCACAGCTCCTTAATAGCTGGATCTTGAGCAAGGCTCGGTCTGCTGGAGTCCTGCAAGGCAGACGGTTCCAAAAACGTGACATATCCCATTTTGCATTATGTTATATTCTGGAAATTTTGGGTGTTTTGGGTTTTGGTTTCACATTAATTATAAAGGAAAATTTCTTAGAAACACAAGATGGCTGGACAGATTATGATTCCTCAATATTAGCTGAAAAAGCAGTGACTCAAGACAACCCATAAGAAATTCATTAACCACATACAAACATTAGTCAGGAAATGGGCTTTGCAAGCTTAGTTACTAAACAGCCTTATGTTCCCTCTCAGCACACAGGTATAGAAACAAAATAAATAAGCCAAAGAGACTTAGGTCTACTATTTCATCTATGAATAAAGAAGGCTTTACGACAGATAGTTTGCCCACTTCCACCTTGTCTCCCTGGAACTTCACCGGATACATTAACTCTCTAGCTGCCTGAGACAAAGATAAGAATACTGCTTAAAGGAGATAAACAAATAGTAAAGATTTAAACTAATAAACAGAGGCTATTCATTAACCTTTAACATTGCTTTGTACTAAAAGAATCTCTCTCTATATATTGTATTTTGTAACCTTTACTGTTTTCTTAACCCCATTAAATATGGGAAATGGCTTTTCTAGTTAAAGATGTACCTACTCAATCTTTAGAAAAATAAGATTGTAAAAAGTCCTGTTCTATATGCCTCACTGCAAAAAAGATAATATAAAAAACAGCTACTAACAAGCAATAAACAGATACGCCTCTACCCTGCATGCGGTGTGAGCATATTCTCACAACCTCGTCTCAATCCACACCTATTGAAGGACCCCTGACCCCACTGCCTGGAGGTCTGCTTGATCCCTGGCACTTGAGATTGGGTAAATCTTATTATTTTATCTTCAAGTTCACTTTTTTTTTTCTGTCCTCTGCATTCTGCTATTGGGTATGTTCACTAAGTTTCTTATTTCAATTATTATTTTTTGGTTCTAAAATTTTAATTTAGTTCTTATTTATACATTACATTTCCTTCTTGGAGCTTTCTCTTTCTTTTCAGAGATTTTCTATTTTTTCATTTATTTCAACAATGTTCTTTTTTTTTTCTTTCTTTGTTAAGTTGTTTTTTCTTTCTTTTTTTTTTTTGTTTTGGTGATTGTTGCTTTGGAATTCTTGTCAGATAATTCTAATATCAGTGCCATCCTGATGTTGGCATCAGTTCATTGTATTTCTCATTCAAGTCAAAATTTGACTAGTTCTTGGAAGGATAAGTGATTTTGAATTGAAACCTCAGGATTTTGGTTAATACATTATGAGATTCTGCATCTTACTTAGCTGGCTTCCTGACACTGTTCCAGTGGAGAAAGGGAAACATGGTTTGTTGCTGGTGAAGGGGCATGGAGTTCTGTTACCCAGACCTGCATTGACATCCAGAAAGGGCAGATGCCAATGTTGTACTACTACTCGCATCTTCTCCATAAGCCTTGGGATTTAAACTGACAGGAGTGAGATAAGTTAAATAACACCAAAGAGAAACAATCAGATAAATACAAAATGTTATCTAGGCAATTGACTTACTCTGATTGAATCCTATTTTGAAGAACCCAACTATAAAACACACTTTTAGTTCCATTAGAGCAATTGACCAGACACTGAGATGTTACATATATTATAGAATTATTATTCATAATTTTAAGAGTAATAATATTTTTACTGTTATGTTACAAAATCCCTTAGTTTTAGAAATAAAAAATTCAGTATTTAAAAATGAAGTATTCAGATGTCTATAATTTGCTTCAAAATACTTCAGCAGTACACACACACACACACACACACACACACACACACACACACACAATCTCTTAGGCAACTATGGAAATACATGCAGAAATAAAACAAAGCAATTAGGAAATGCTATGGATTTTCATTATACTAATATTTTTACTCATGTATGTACTGGAGTACTGGGAATTGAACCCAGGATGTTTCTACCTCTGAGCTATATCCCCATCCCTCTATTTTTTTTTTTTTTTTTTGCGGTACTGGGGATTGAACTCAGGGGCATTCTACCTCGGAGCTACACCCCCAGCCCTATTTTTTTTTTATTCTTTATTTTGAAACCGAGTCTCACTAAGTTGTGGAGTGCCTCACTAGGTAGCTGAGGCTGTCCGCGAACCGGGATCCTCGGTCTCAGCCTCCCAAATGCTGGGATTACAAGCGTGCGCCACCACGCCCGGCTCTTTTTTTTTTTTTTTGAAACAAGAACTCACTAAGTTGCTAAGACAGCCACGAACCTGAAACCCTCCTATCTCGTCCTCCTAAGCACTGGGATTACAAGCATGTGACACCATGCCTGGCATCTTTTTTGCTTTCTGTGTTTGACATTTTTTTAAAAATTGTTATTTTATAAAACTGACATGTTAGATGAATAAAGATATTTTCATCTGCTCTCTTTTACAGAAACTTCAGAACTCCAGGGGCCTCTTAGACCTTGGGGTCTGTTTATCCTGCTTGTACCAAGTGGACACAGCCCATTCTCATTGCTTTTGTGTTTCTGTTATAAATGGCACTGTTAGCACAGGCGGCCTGTGCCCATCTTCGGAATTCCTTGCATTCCTCCAGGATATAAGACTCCCTTTGTATTCCCTTCTCTGGCCCTGTGGGAAGCTAGTCTTTGAGAAAGCTAACTCTTTTCTGTTCCTAATGACCTCTTGTCCTTGCAGATGTGCCCATTTAGGATTAATCTGTCCTAGGGTGTGGGCTCCAATGCTCTTACATTAGCATAGGGTGTCACCCATGCTCTGACAAAGACATAGGGAGGTTATAGGATGTAAGAGGCATATGGCAATTTAGATAGGTATGCTTTTTGCTAATTTGGAAGTTGAAGGATTTTAGCTCAAGGACTTTGCTGAGATCAAGGTTCAAGAAAAGAAGCATGTGATTCTTGATGCAGTGTAAAATGATTAACCTTAGAACTGTATATAAGCTGCACTCGAAATAAACTTGGTGACACAATATTTACTGTGATCCCTCCCGAATATTTTTGTTGTCTGTCTCTTTCTCTCAATCCTCACTTTCCTCCTTCAGGTTTGTTCAATATTTCCGGCTGGCTCTGGCATGGCCCCTAAGGGAAATTGAGCATAACTTTCTCTCCCACTTGGATTATTTTTTTTCCTTTGAGAAAAGAAACAATTAGATCAAAGAAAACGTGAAAAACTAAATAGAGTTGTAATTAATAGTCACCAAGAGAAGAGATGATGTGTCAGAAATTTGGACTTAAAAAAAAGAGCCAAAATCTTAGCATGGATGAATAGCCCAAGAGAGAAGGAAGAGCCTGAAAAATGATTTGTGAAATGTAAATGCCCAAATCCTGTATATACACACAACTGGACCTAGCTTTCCCAACTTCTGGACAACTTGGAGCTGCTGATTCTGAGGCATGACTAAAGGAAATAAATACCTGAGCATACCAGACACAGGCCCAGCTCAGTGGCAGGCTGTCACAGTGATAGCAGAGAAATCTCAACAGCTGAAGGGAGTGTGTGTGGGGGTGAAGGGGTGACAGGGATCTAGGAGAAAAGTTATGGGCCTCTAGGAGTGATTATAGGACTGACTTTCTTTTTTGGCACTTTTTTCTCCTCTAATTTTTCACTTGAAGAGGTGATTAACTGTTATGTATCCAGAAATAGTTTAAGCTAAACATAGCAAAGCTGGCAGGCGTTGTTATGAAATAGAACTTGGGTGTGGGAATGTTGCCTCTTAGCTATAATCCTTCTCTTGGGTAAAGCAATGTCAATGCCATGAACTCAAACCAAGGTCAACAACATTGAGAATCAAGTGCAGAGGTCTCATCATTTTACTTCAGGAAGAAAAGTTTGCTCTCTTTATTATGTGACCCATTTAAAATGAGAGGACCTTTTCCTTAATAATGGTCAGTGTTTTTAGAGGAAAAAGAGATCATTACTATTATTAAGAAGACTTGGTACAGATTTATGATTCATGATTTTATGGCTGATAGTTATAGAAGTGAGTTACCCAAATTAACACAGATAGTTTGTGGTAAGCAAAACTCAGTTTAGTGCTCTTCCCACTGTAACATGCTGTTCTGTTAACTTATAATTCTTTCCCCAATAGATTATGATTGAATATGAACACAAATTGGATATGAGTAAAGCCCAGAAGAGATTGTGCATTGGCTTAGTTGAGACCTTATAAGCTTTGGCTAGGTTCTTGGCAGTTGGAAGAAGAGGCGTTAGAGTTTGGGTCTGGAATGTTTCCCAAAATTATATGTGTAAAAGCATGTCTGCAATGCAGGAAGTTTCAGAGATAGAGTATGGCTGGAGGAGACCACTGGGGACATGGCTTTGGGGACAATATATGCACCTAGGTCTCTTTCTCTTGTGGCTGTGGCTTCTATGACTGAGAACAGCTTTCTCTGCCATGTGCTCTGTCCTTGCAAGCCTACCTTAGAGATGGTCAACCATGGACGAACCTCTAAAACTGTGAACCAAATAAACCTTTCCTCTTTAAAGTTGTACTTGTCTGGTAATTTGGTCATGGTGACAGAAAAGCTGACTGAAACATCCTATTTTAAGCCTTACCAGTCTTACCCCACTGCTTTCTGTATGGGATATCATGATTTTTTTTTTTTTTTTTTTTTTTTTTGCTTTTTAGAAACCTCCTGGAAATTTTCTATTTGCTTATTTAAATTTTGAAATAATTTCAGACTTTCAGAAAGCTTACAAAAATATTGTGGAAAATTCCCATGTTCTCCTAATTGAGATTCCCAAGATATTAATACTTTGCTGATTTGATTTATCATTCTCTTTTTTTAATCAGTGGAAATTACATTTAAGGTATAATCCCCCTTTATGCCTAAGTTCTTCAGTGTGTGTTTCTTAAAACAAGTACATTATTTTACACAATGACAGCACAGTTATTAAAATAGGAAATTAATATTCATACAAATATTGTTTAAATCTATAGGCCTATTCAAGCTATTTAAATTTTATCAATTATCACACTAGTGTGCTTTATAGCAAAATAAAAAATATTACTTTTCTGGTGTAGGTTCCAATCTTGTATAGCATGATTCAGTTAGTTGTTCTATCTCTTTGGTATCCTTTAAGTTGCTCAGACTTTTTCATGACAAGTTAATTTGTAGAATGTCTTCCATTTGGAGTTTGTCCGATGCTTCCCCATGATTAGATTTAGTTTATGCCTATTTGGAAGCAATATCACAGAAATAATGATGAGCTTTTCTCAATGCATCATTTTAGAAAGCAAATGATACTTGTTTCTCGTGATAGGTTATGTCAGCTCAGAACATTTGGGTAAATTGGGGTTGGTGAGGCTTCTACACTGTAAAGTTGCTATTCTTTTTTCATTTGTAATAAGAGTTGTATGGATAGACACTTTTAGATGATCTAAAAGTCTTAAACTTTCTCCTCAGTTTTTCATTGACTGCTGATTCCTGCTTAAAACAGTTATTACTGTGATTATTGCCAAAGGTGATATTTTTCTAATTACGTTGTTTTTTTTCTACATTTATCAACCTTGTTTCTTCTGTATTTATTAGCAGGATTTATTTATTTATTATTTTTTGTTGGTACTGGAGGTTGAACCCAGGGGCATTCTACCTCTGAGCTATGTCCGCAGGCCTTTTTTTTTTTTTTTTGATGCTTTCTTTATTTTTTTTTTATTTATTTATTTATTTATTTTTAATTTTTTAGCATGGAATTTTATACATTTCTTGGGTACAACAGGGTTAATTACACATTTTTGTTGGGTACAAACTAGTACAGGTAAAGACATCCATGCACATATTTCTCATTGACCCTTCCCCAATTCCCACCCACCCTCCCCCTATCTCCTGGTCAGTTTAGTGATTGACTTTGATGTGATCTTATAAGTACA
>PVLC010007293.1:0-23134 GCA_004027655.1 Graphiurus murinus | reverse complement strand
TTTTTTTTTTTTAATTTTGATGCGGGACTTGCTAGTTGCTGAGGCTGGCCTTGAATCTGCAATCTGCCTGTCTCATCTTGTTTATTTTTTATTTTTTATGTATTTATATAAGTATAGACCAATGGAGTCTCATTTCATTCTATGAGTCATATATAATCTGTACTACCAAAATTGTTTCAGGTTGAGCCCTCTTAAACTGATTCCTTATCCTTTTGACATATTCCACCTTCTTTGAGCATGTTTTTACCTTCTAGCCAGTAAAATATTCCAGGCTCTTCTTGTATTTCCCCAAATCCATCCTTGAAAGCAGCCAGTTCTTCAAGAAATCCTGATTGCTTTTAGTGGAGAATGGTATTTTAAATCCAAGATCTGGGTTTCAAGTTTTGTTTTTTGAATTGAGAGTCCTCCAATGACACTTGTACTAGTTCTTCCTTTATAATTTCACTTCTAGGAAACTTTCTTGGCCTTTCTGCTAGGTAAGAACCAGGACCCCCTCTTCCAACCCCAAACCAGTCCCATTTGTTGCTTCTTGTTTTCCTGAAAGAAGCTTCTACATGTTTGTTCTCATCATCATAGCAACATCTCTTTTTTCCAGTGGCTACAAATTAGATGCAAACTCCCCAGACACCTCCTTTCTAGACAGTTCCTACAGCAGTCATGCATTCTGGGAACCAAAAAACTAGGAAATTGAAACACATGACCTCATAGCTTGAATGTTTTTTGAAGAAGGTATTTGAAATCAAGACATTTCTAGAAATTATATCCATCAATGAGTATGAAAACTTGACTCTCCTTTTTTTAAATGGAGGCACAAACATGAAGAAACAAAATTGATAAATTCACTTATTCTAAACGTTGTTTGTATGCTTATGGCTTATTTTTTGGACTATATTTTCCAACCTCCTTTTTTTTCTGAAAAGGTTCAGGGAGGGTCCCTGGCTCTTTTGCCTCTTTAATTCCTGGTAGGAAAACTCATAAATCTTGCCCTCTTTCTCATGCTGAATATCTCAGGACTGAATTAGTCTGTTGTCAAAGAATTTGCTCTCCGAATAAATTCCTCAATGCTCCAATATCAACTCTCCAAAAGACAACCAAATATAGTGAGTAAGAGTGGGCAGGAGAAGTAACTAACATAACATATAAGTTTCATTTTCCTCATCCTGAAAGCTTTGCCAACCAAGCCTGGCCTGTTTATTATGTCTTAGTATCATGCTTTATTATTCCATTTGTAAACACATGTCTTTGTTTAAAAATGTGTGTTAGTTTATGCCAGTTGTAAATCCTGAAACATCTTCCTGGAGTGATAGTAGTTTTTATTAATTGCAGAAACTATGGCCATTCTTTTAGTGCAGAAGAAGCAGAAAGACAAAGGTTTGTAAGAACTGATTCCTAGCTCAGGACCTGGTTTCACTGGGTAACATTAGCAAGTCATGCATCTTGTGTGCCATTTTCACTGCTGCATGGTAGCCTCCATGGCAACTTTGCACTAACTAGAAAAAAGGGCCTGGAAGGATTCAAACTCACAAGTAATTAGTTGGTCACCTTCACTCACGATTCATTATCCAGAATTGGTCCCATAACTTTACTCAACCATAAAGTAGTTAGGAAGTGCTCCCCTGCCAAGTACTCAATATAGAGGAAGCACAGGAAATTATTTGTCAACAAGAGTAATGCCAACAAAATGTCTTATAATTGGTTATATTTTACAATTAGTAGCAATATTTTACCATATTAGCAGTATATAAAATATTAATTCTCATAATCTCATCTCTTAGATGCTATGAAATCTGATAGTTTTTATGAATAGTTTGAAAATATCATGATGTGTACCCATGCTATATTCCCAGATGCCCACTGGACATCTCCTGATACCATGGGCTTGGGATGCCTAAAGCAGAATTTATTATTGCCTTCTCCACCTCCTGGGCATTCTCCTTGGTAAGGGTGTTACCACACACTCAATTGCCTGATCCGGAAATCTGGGTCATTCTTGATACCTCTCATGCTCTCACTTCCCACACCTTAATCACCACCAAGTCCTGTCAGTGTTTTTGCCTGAACACCTTTGGATTCTGCTTGTTGAATCCTCTTATCTCAACCCCAGTGTCCCTGTCTTAATTCAGGCCACCATCTCCTCCTAGACTTCAAACTGACCTCCCTACCGTTAGCCCCCACACAGTGCTATTTGTTACTTTTCTCATTTCCCTAAAAAGATATTAGAAGATGTTCATTGTCAACAAAATAAAATCTTATTGCTTTAGCATGAATTAGAATAACTCTCATGATCTGGCCCCTTCCTCTGTGTCAGGCTTTATTGGTGAAGTTTCTTTTCAGCTGCAGACTGCAGAATATTCTGATGCAAAGGACTTAAACCGGTAATCTCCAAACTGGCAAACACACATCTGAGTGTGCACAAGATGAGCTGTTAAAGCACAAAAAGAAAACATCAAAACTTCTTATTCTTTTGTAAAGTAAAGATATCAAAATTTACTAATATTTAACATAAGAACTATATTAGATATAATATAATTATACTTAATATAATTATATTTAATATGAATATCAGCTGGTGGATTCACTCAGTCCTTATGTCACAGAGTGACAATTAAATCTCTTATAAGAGATAGCCTCAGGCAAGAGGTAGAATTCTAAATTGGGGAAAAGGTGACATAGTACAGTTCATATATGTCTGACTAAGTGAATTTATAAAACATTTATTCTCTTTTGTGTGTGTTTTCTTTGTTTTGGTGGAAGGGAGAGGATGGTGAAGCTAATTGAGAAAACTTTCCCTTTTAATTTTTTATTGAAGTTTAGCTTATAAAACTTAATACATAAGTGATTATTTTATTTTTTATTTCGGTACTGGGAATGGAACCTGAGGGCATTTTACTCTGAGCTTCAACCCCAGCCCTATTTTTTTATTCTTTATTTTGAAACAGGATCTCACTAAGTTGTGGAGGGCCTCACTAAGCAGCTGAGACTGGCCATGAACCTGGATCCTCCAGTCTCAGCTTCCCAAATGCTGGGATTACAAGCATGTGCCAACATGCCCAGCATAAGTGATTATTTTACCTTTTATAGAACTTTATCAGAAATTCCTGTTAGTGGAATCAAACAGAATATCTGAATATACTTTTGTGTTTTGAGGTTTTTTTTTTTCTTACCATGGTGTATTTGGGGTTCATAAGTGGTGTGTAAATGTGTATATGCTTGACATCCTATGCTGTAGCCAATTCTTTTCCCAAAGTGTTTTTACTATTTTATACTCCCAATCATTGGTATATGAGAGTTTGAGTTGTTCCATATCTTCTCAACACTGGATATTGTCATACTTTTAAATTTTAGTCCTTCTAGTAAAATGGCATTTAAAATTGAAGTTCCTTAATGATTAATCATGTTGAGCACCTTTTCATATGCTTCTTAGACATTTTCACATATTCTTTTGCAAAATGTCTAAATCTTCTGTCCATTTAAGAAATTTGGTTGATTTTTTAATTAACTTGTGGGAATTCTATGTGTAAATACTACAACAGATAGTATTTATTGCAAATATTTTCTTCTAGTCTGTGACTTGTCTCTTTATTCTGTTAGTCTTCATTCTGCATGGTACTGCATGAACAGAAGATTTTACAGTTTTGATTAAGTGAAATTTATATATTTTTCCTTGTGGGATTAGTAGTAGTTTTCATAACCCATATAAGAATGTATTACCTGATTCTGAAGATTGTCTCTTATCCTTTCTTCCAGTATAGAATGAAACTGGGAAAGGCGCATAACCTCTCAGTATTATTATAAAATTAGTTTTGAATTTACAGACTTTGAAATGTCCTCAGAATCCTCCATGATAGCTAGACCATATTTTGAGAACCTGTACTCTGTATCTGTACTGATTTTTTGGTCCACTCATATCAGAAATATGAAAATCTCTAACATAATACTGGAATTTTTTTGTTTTTAGTTTTGGAAATTTTTTGTTTTTGTTTTGGTGACTTCAAGCTCCTTTCATGGTGAAGAGACAACCAGAGACCCACCCTAATAATTTTTTTAAAAAATTCTTCTAGTTCTCAGGAATCAGAAAATTATGACTCCATAGACTAGACTAGAGTTTGTTTTTACTCCACCAGCAAGTTAAAAAAATCAATGATTTTTATATTTTTAAAGGCTTGGAGAGAAGAGACAGAGGAAGGCAGGAAGGCAGGATAGTTTTGTTAGATGTTGCGTCATGCATTTACTTCATATTATCTGGCATATATACATTTGGAATTTTGATGCTTCTTGATTAATTGACCCTATTATATATCTTTATATATATATATATTCTTTTTTTTTTTTTTTTTGCGGTACTGGGGATTGAACTCAGGGGCATTCTACCTCCGAGCTACACCCCCAGCCCTATTTTTTATTCTTTATTTTTGAAACCGAGTCTCACTAAGTTGTGGAGTGCCTCACTAGGTAGCTGAGGCTGGCCGCGAACCCGGATCATCCAGTCTCAGCCTCCCGAATATTGGGATTACAAGCGTGCGCCACCACGCCCGGCTATATATTCTTTTTTTAATATCAGACTATTACTTTTTAAAGTTAGTGTTTAGTCCATTTACATTTAATGTAATTATTGACATGGTTCAACTGAAGCCCACCCTTGTTGCTTGTTTTTATTTTGCCTTTTTATTTTTAGTGACTGTTTTAGAGATTAAAATATTCATCCCTAACTTATCATTGTTTACCATGAATTAATATTATACTACTTTATATACTACTTAAGTTCTGTAACAGTATACTTCTATTTACTTCCCTTGTCTTTTGTGCTACTGTCTTGTATTTTATTTTTATGTATATTATATTTCATACAAAGCATTGTTTTTATTTATGCCTTATACATATAATTATGTATGTAAAGTCTTTTGCTTTGTAGTCACAGATCCATCTTCAGCTCAGGAATATTTTCTTCTATGATTTATTTAATTATCTTTAATGATGGCCTCACCTTTAAGACCTCTTTTATTTCATTTTGGGATTCATTTGTTTATCAAGTTGCCTGAATTAATTCTCTAGGTCTTTTATTTTTTAGCCTAATGATTTTGCCTTTTTTTTTTTTTTTGCGGTACTGGGGATTGAACTCAGGGGCAATCTACCTCCGAGCTATACCCCCAGCCCTATTTTTTATTCTTTATTTTGAAACCGAGTCTCACTAAGTTGCGGAGTGCCTCACTAGGTAGCTGAGGCTGGCCGCAAACCCAGATCCTCCAGTCTCAGCCTCCCGAATGCTGGGATTACAAGCGTGCGCCACCACGCCCGGCTTGATTTTGCCTTTTTATATTGTTACTTAGTTCTTTAAAATATTTTTTACATTTGTCTGCCTTGTGATTTGAATCTCAGTGGTGATAGTTCTTTTATCATTTCAGTATTGAATTTATTAATTCTCAATCATGTTTGCCAGTACTGAGTAGCAATTTTGTATTGTCCTTTAGTCTCCTTTTTTTGTGTGTGTGTGTGGTACTGGGGATTGAACTCAGGGGCATTCTACCTCCGAGCTATACCCTCAGCCCTATATATATATTTTTTTATTCTTTATTTTGAAACAGGGTCTCACTAAGTTGTGGAGTGCCTACTAGGTAGCTGAGGCTGGCTGCAAACCCGGATCCTCCAGTCTCAGCCTCCCAAATGCTAGGATTACAAGCGTGCACCACCACGCCTGGCTTCTTTAATCTCTTTAATAAATGTTTTTCCTGTCCAACTTATTGTTAGTCCCCTCCAACAGTTCTCTGCTGACTACCAGATGCCTTCATGTATAACTTTTATTAGGTCTGATTGCTCACTTGGCTCAGCTTCAACTGCTGATGCCTCCTAAGTGGGACTGTCCCAGGAGTGATAGGAAGCTTGGAGATCTCTGCTCCTTTGAGACAATGCTGGAACAATAGGTAGTTCATCATACTGTACTGAATTGTCAACATCAGAAGGAAGTCTTTCTGTTTCCCAGTTTCCTTGAGTTCTCCCACTTGACAGGTAGAAAAAATAAAGTCCCCTTCTCATTTCCTCATAAGCATCTTAGGAATGATAATACTTATCCAGGCCCAGTTGCCTTTCTTTTGGTGATATGCTTGGGGTGAGAGATGGGGGTGCTTGGGGTTGTCCATGGATCTCAGTGAGCTAAGTTCTCCTTCTGGATCCATATCTTGTATTCCTTGACTGCCAGGTCACTAATATTGTTTCCAGGTTCTTACCTAGCCCAGGTGGGAAAGTCCTATACACAGTAATCTCTACCTTTACATTGAGGTGTTGATTCAGGAGAAATAGCCGGATTACAGTAGGGAACAAAGGAGTTTAGGACATATTCAAGCTGACATCTTTCCAGAATTCTCTATATCTACTGTTAAGTGAAAAAAGGCTGATCACAGAGATGACCAAGGTAAAGGTCATGTTCTCCACTGAATGATTAGTAAAGCAATATGGTAGTGGAAAGAGGAGCTTTGTGAATATCCAGATCTGGGTTAGAATCCTAGCTCTGTCACAGCTCTTAGTGGTCAACTTACTTAAGTTTGTGAGCCTCACTTTCCTTCTCTGTAACATAAAGAAAATGGAAGCTCCTTCATAGTTTCAAAAATTAAATCATACAAAACATGTAAAGTTCCTTGCACATGCAGGCAGCACCTTATAGATTCCCTTTTTCTTTAAAAACAAACAAAAACAACTTTCTGCCAACCTTCCCCTATTTTCATGCCTCATTCCCAGCTAACAGATACATTTCATAGCCCAGAATACAAGTACCATAGGATCCTCAGCTCCAGCCCAAATTTTCCAATTTCAGCATTTTCCCGGTTGTGTGGCTATGTAATGCTCCAATATGTTCTTGTATTGTGAACACCAGCACACCGTACCTGAACTGTCCTGAAACAAGAAGAATTGGTATTGCATAAGAAGCAGGGTCTGAGGTAGGAAAAGAATATTTCCTCCAGCCTTCAACTTGGTTCTTGGAGCCCTTTGTAATGTAATTTATCAGAGAAGCCAGGTTTTGGCAAAGGGAGAGGGATGAAAAGGGTGAAGGAGAATAGAGGATGAATTAGAACTGGTGAGGGGACAGAGACAAGGATGGAGACAGAGGGAAGGAGAGGGACTGAAATCAAGGAAGGGGTGTGCAGCTCAATTGCTGTTCGCTTCACAGGCCCTTTAGAACAGGCATATGCTTCACATGGAATGCAGCATCTATCCCCTGTGGTGACACACAAGCAGAGCAAGCTGCTGGCTTTCCTGTAATCTATAAGGTCACCAGACCATGCCTGGCGAATCCAGAAAGGCAACTTGCAGAACAATTGCAAGAATTCTCCACCCAAGACCTGTTTACTTTGTTCTTGGCCCTAATCTTTGTCCAGAATCCTATTGTCAGTTCTGCTCCTGACCTTGGTGCTCACTGAATGAATATAGTTTCCCTGAATTGGTTCTAATGCTTATTAAGGAGAGTTAAAGTCATCTCTCTCTATAATTCCTGACAATAAACCCATTTGAGCTTTGCTATCTGTTCATGGAATGGGGTTGATCATCAATCTGACTAAATTCAGTTCTCCTTTCTTGTGTACCTGAATATATTTCCTCTGCTCTTCCTGATTTGAAAAGGTCCTTGTTTTAGAGTTTAATTTTTTAAATACTCCCTTTATCATCTATGTCACCCCCATAGTGATAAGGATAACATTAGTAATTATTATGGTACTAGGGAGAAAATCTAGGGCCTTATACATGCCAGGCAAGTACTCAACCACTGAACTAATCATCTATCTCAGCAACTACTGTTTATTGATCACATAAGTGTGCTGTTCATCATTAATAGCACTTAGCAAAGATAATAATATTCTATAATTATTAGCAACAATTGTTCAATCCAATTAATTCATCTCTATCAATATATATAAATGAAAAGAGAAACCATAAGTTAAAATGTGAATGGCAGACAGGAAAGAAATTTCAAGAAAAGGCTGAGGATTCATGTAATTTAAAAAAGATGGAACTAATAGGTAAGAGAAGAAACTAGAAGGATACATCATAGCTTTACACAGTATTTGCTTAGGGAGGGCAAGATTGAATGCTGAGGAAAATCTTTAATCATTTTCTGGTTGTTAATATATAAAAAGTTCTTTTGGTTAACACACTAGGTTTTCTGAATTCAAATTGTCCTAGACTCAGTTTTTCTTAAATCACATTGTACACCCAAAATTACTAATCTAAGTTTTTACCTTAATAAATAAAAAAAGCTAGGCATAGTGATGCATATCTATAACCCCAGATACTTGGGAGACTGAGGCAGGAGGATTGCAAGTCCGAGGCTAGCCTGGGCCATTATGTTATAGCAGTGAAAAACAGAGTAAGATCAACAAAATTAAAACTTTGTCTAGACCAGTGATTCTTATCCAGAAGTTATTTTCTCCTCCAGAGAACATTTTTTAATGTCTGGAAAAATTTTAATTGCCATAAATTGATGTGTGTATAAAATCTAGAGGGTATATCTCGGAGATACTGCTAAATATCCTATACTATATTAGGGCCTTTTCATAATAAAAAATATTAGGTCCAAATATCACAAGTACTAACGTGGAAAACCTAATCTAGACTGATCAACAAAGGAAGAGAGCAGACACAAATTACTAAAGTCAGGAAGGAAAAGGGAAACATTACTACCAATCTTATAAAAATTAAAAGAATTATAAGGTCATACATACAATGAACAATTTATGTTAATTAGACAATTTAGATAAAATAGGAAGATTCATAGACTGACACAAATTAATAAAGCTGGAGAAGAAAGGGAAAGTCTGAACAGGCCTATTATAAGAAAACTATTTGATTAGTAATGGAAATTTTTCTGTCATAGAAAAGCCTCGGACCACATGAATTCTATAAAACATCAATTTTTCAAAAGTTCTTCCAGAAATTATAAGAGAAAATACTTTCTAACTTCTATGAGGCCCAAAGCCAAAGACATCAGAAGAAAATAAACCATATATATATATAGTTTATGTATAATGAAGCATATATATATATATGCTTCATTAGTCTAAATGCAAAAATCCTCAAGAAAATATTAGCACAATGAATTCAGCAACATCTAAAATGAATTATGTGCCATGTTAAAGGAGTATTTCTCTATTTCTCTGTAATACAAGGTTGGTTTAATATAGTAAGATGAATGGAAGACAAAAACACACATGGTCTATAAAATAGATGTACAAAAAGCATTTGACAAGATCTAGTACTCATTCATGATTTTCAATATGCTAAATCGGAAAATAATTTTCTCAAATTGATAAAGGGACCCTATGAGAAATATGCAGGTAACAGAATATTTATTGGTGGAAGACTGACTGCTTTTCCCTCATAAGTTGGGGAAATGACTACATATAGTATGATTTCATTGACATAAAATGTCCTGAAGAGTAAATTCATGAAGATAGTAAGTGAATTAATGTTTTCTGTGATGGGAATGTAGAGTGACTGAAAATGGGCAGCCACAAGAACCTTCATCAGGTGATGAAAATGTTCTAAGACTGGATAGTGATGATAGCTTCATAAACTGTACTCCAACAAAATGGAAAATCTAGAAGAAATTGAGAGATTTCTAGATGCATATAGCCTTCCTAAATTGAGTCAAGAAGATATAGAAAACTTAAACTGACCAATAACAATCAATGTGATAGAAACAGCAATAAAGAGTTTACCATCAAATAAAAGCCCAGGGCCAGATGGTTTTCCAAGTGAATTTTATAAAACATTTATAGAAGAGCTAATCCCAATACTCCTCAAACTATTCCATGAAATAGAAAGAAACTGGACCCTCCCAAACACATTCTATGAAGCCAACATCACATTAATACCAAAGCCAAATAAAGACAGCTCTAGAAAAGAAAACTATAGGCCTATATCATTGATGAACTTAGATGCAAAACTGATAAACAAAATACTAGCAATGCGCATTCAAAACCACATCAAGAAAGTTATACACCATGACCAAGTTCGGTTCATCCCAGAGATGCAAAGCTGGTTCAACATACGAAAAACAATCCAAGTAATTCACCACATAAATAGAATCAAAGACAAAAATCCACACTGTCATCTCAATTGACGCTGAAAAAGCATTTGACATGATCCAACACCCATTCATGCTAAAAGCACTGCAGGGAATCAGAATAGAAGGAACATACCTCAACATCATAGAGGCAATATACAATAGGCCCACAGCCAACATCATATTAAATGGAGAAAAACTGCAAGAGTTCCCACTAAAAACAGGAACAAGACAAGGATGTCCATTATCACCTTTTCTGTTCAATATAGTACTTGAGACTCTAGCCAGAGCAATAAGGCAAGAGAAGGGAATCAAAGGGGTAAAAATAGGGAAAGAAGAACTAAAACTATCCCTTTTTGCAGACGACATGATACTATACTTAGAAGACCCAACAAACTCAACCAAAAAACTTATAGAACTGATCAACAAATTCAGCAAAGTGTCTGGATACAAAAATCAGTCTTCAAAAATCAAAACCTTTTTTGTATGCCAACCATAAAACCACTAAAAAAGAAATCCAGAAAACAATTCCACTCAAAATAGCACCCCCCAAAAATAAATACTTAGGGATAAACCTAAACAAAGAGGTAAAAGACCTCTATATGGAAAACTATAAAAATTTGAAAAAAGAAATTGATGAAGACCTTAGAAGATGGAAAGATCTTCCATGCTCTTGGATAGGCAGAATAAATATCATCTAAATGGCCATTCTCTCAAAAGTGATCTACAGATTCAATGCAATATCCATGAAATTACCAAGGTCACTACTCGCAGACAGAAAAATTAGTCCTTAAATTCATTTGGAACAACAAAAAGCCCAGAATAGCCAAAGTAGTTCTTAGCAATAAGAACCATGCAGGAGGTATCACAATACCTGAATTCAAATTCTATTACAAAGCCACAGTAATAAAAACAGCATGGTATTGGCACAAAAACATATACATAGACCAATGGAGCAGAATAGAAGATTCAGAAACAGACCTATATGCTTACAGTCAACAGATTTTTGACAAAGTGGCCAAAAATATACACTGGAAAAAAGATAGCCTCTTTAACAAATGGTGTTGGCAAAACTGGTTAACCATAAGCAGGAAAATGGAAATAAACCCCACTTTCTCACCCTGCACAAGAGTCAACTGAAGGTGGATCAAAGACCTGGAAGTTAGGACAGAGACCTTGCCCTTACTTAAAGAGGGCATAAAGCCAACACTACAACACATAGACACAGGTAAAAACTTTCTCAACAGGACCCCCAAAGCACAAGCAGCTCAAAGGAAGATCAATACATGGGATTGCATTAAACTGAAGAGCTTCTGTGCAGCAAAGGAAACTATCAAGAACCTCAACAGAGAGCCCACAGAGTGGGAGAAAATTTTTGCCACCTACTCTTCTGATAGAGGTCTAGGATATACAGAGAACTCAAAATTGCAGCTAAGAAAACAAATAACCCAATCAAAAATGGGCAAAGGATCTAAATAGACACCTCACAAAAGAAGAAATACAAATGGCCAATAAATGTATGAGGAAATGTTCTACATCATTAGCAATCAGAGAGATGCAAATCAAAACTACCTTGAGATTTCACCTAATGCCAATCAGAATGGCAATCATAAAAAACATGAACAACAATAAATGCTGGCAAGGGTGCGGAGAAGTGGGAACCCTGATACATTGTTGGTGGGATTGCAAATTAGTACAACCACTTTGGAAAACAGTATGGAGGATCCTTAGATGAATGGGAATGAACCTACCATATAATCCAGCAATACCACTTCTGGGTATCTACCCAACAGAATGGAAACCAAATTATCAGACTGACGCATGTGTATCTATGTTTAAAGCTGCACACTTCACAATTGCCAAACTATGGAAACAGCCAAGATGTCCATCAACAGATGAATGGATTACAAAACTATGGGATATATACACAATGGAATTTTACTCAGCCATAAAGAAGAACAATCATGTTAATTGCAGGGAAATGGATGCAACTGGAAAACATTGTGTTAAGTGAGATTTGTCAGTCACAAAGAGTAAAAATGCATATGTTCTCCGTAATGCTAGGGAGAAGATGGGACATAAGAGGGACTCCAGATGAAAAAAGAGAAACCCTAGATAAGCAAAGATGTTGACTTAACTGAAGGTGATGGACAGGGAGGGGGGCACCCTAATGCACATGATGTACTTTCACAAATATATCAAAGTCAATCACTAAAGTGAATTTGAGAAGGAGGGAGGGCAAGGGAGTGGGGTGGGAATTGTGGAAGAGGTTAAATGAGAAATGTGTGCATATATGCCTTTATTAGCTTGTACCTAACAAAGATGTATGATTACAATGCACCAATTAATAAAATAAATAAAATTTTTAAAATTATACAATTAAAATGGGTGGATTTTCTGATTTCTAAATTGTATTCAACAAAGATCTTAAAAACATCACTACATGTAGAGCATGGTGCATGTGTGTTTATGGGAATGATTAGAATTTCTGAAGGCTTGAGCCCTAGTTCTGGGCTGATCTCTAATTAGCTGTTTCTCCTTTGCAAAATTACTTTATAGTTCAGAGTCTCACTTTCTTCACCTATCCACTGAAGGGGCAGGATTTTGTTGGGGTCTTAGCCCGGCGGGCCCGGAGAGACCTCACCCCAAGATGGCACCTGGCAGAGTGCCAAGAGCAGCTGCAGGTGGTAACATCCTAGAGGAGGGCTGTGCCATGTTAGAGTGCATGCACCAGTATGCCAGAGCTCGTGGCCCGAGAATACTCCCAGGTGAGAGCTGTAGGGCTGCACGCAGGCACCTCGTGGCTCAAGCCCTAATTGGCTCTAAGCCTACTCCCCTTCTGCCCCACCGCTTACTGCTTGGATTGATAAGTAGTGTCCTCCATCCCTGAAGAGGAGGAGAAGGAGGGAGAGAGAGAAAGGAGGAAGTGCACAATAAAAGAAGCTTGAACCAGCAATGCGTGATTGTCGTCTCCTTGGGTCCTCGCGGGCGGGGGTCCAGCATGGGGGACAATAAGACTTCTTGATTTCCAGGGTTTCTTCCTACTTTTAACACTCTCTGTATCTGGGTGCTTTCATGTGAATTGTGGCTTATAGGACAAATAACTAAGGATTAGACACTTGGCTTCAGAAAAAGGCATTCTTCTCTGCTTTAGAGAGTAAGAGAATACTGCAATGGTAAAACATCTTAGAGACAATTAGGGCCATGTTACCCACTTTACCATGTGGGTGAGGACATGGATTACATGACTTAATAAATAATAATCCTAACTGGGATTGGGTTCATTCATTCGGGCCCTAAGTTAATGTCCTTTTCCAGGGGAAAGTTGTCTTTTTGTATTTCTTTTACGAAGAATTTGGGGAGGGTAAGCTTGAAATATGAAAGGACTTTTAACTGCCTGCACGGGTGGTTTATGTGGCTTATATCTTCATGCACATAGATGATTACCTGAGTAGGAGGCAGCTACTGATGGTTAGGATGGGTGTCCAGTATTAATCTTGCACAAATGTAAACACATTTATTTTGTAGTCATATTTTCCTACTTGCCTCTTTTTAATGGAGTAAAGTCACCACCATAAGCATCAACTCTCAGGAAAACTCCTATTTATCTAACGGATTCTAAAAGCCAAACAAAAGAAAGTAACCATTTAAAAGTCAATGCACAGGGAACTTCCTATCAATCCCTGGCCTGACACCACAGTCCTACTCTGATTTGTTTCTGGCTGTGAGCATGTGGGTCTAGGATCATTTTTCTTTCTCCTTTCATGAGTTTATTGCTTTCTTACTACTTCTCTCCAAGGTGGGTCCCAGAGTATGTTAGAGTGACAATCTGTCTGTTACCTTGTTCTTAGAAACATTAGGTTTTAATTGTTTCTTAATCACATCTTCATAGGGGGGGCTAATTAACTTATTTGAATGAATAAGCTCCTAAACATTAAAAAAAGAAGAATAAACATTAGTATTGGTAGCCCGCAGGTCTTTGAAACAAGAGAATTTGGAGAGTTTACAGTTGACTGTTAAGGTAATTAAATCCCTACTACTCATGATTAATAGTAAGAAAAGTTGTCATTTATTGAACACTACAGGCCAAGTAGGATGTGAAGTTCTCTGTATGTGTTAACATATTTATTTCTCAAACATTATGAGATAGACACTGTTATTTCCATTTCCTTTGAAGCAACTGCAGCTCAGTTGAGTACTCAGGATCTTATAAAATTGTTCTGTTTATAGAGCTGAACTCCTAATGTAACCCTTGAACTACTCTGCCTTGCAATCCTTCTCATCCTAATGCAATTCAACCCAATGTTCAGATCTTTCTACCTTACTGCTGTCCATGGACCATCAGTAGTGAGCCAGGGAACCCACTACTGAAGTACCTCAGTCCATACTTGAGTGGCTTTCTGCAGCTTGTATCTAGTAACTGTCCTGGAACTTTTCTACAATTTAAAAATTACAGGACTGTCTTAAAAAAAAAGCATCATGTCTCTTTGCCACTTGATCTTCCTCCACACCTAAGGCAACCCCAGTTCTTGAACAGTCTCTATATGATAGGATTTTGCATCTCCTTTCCACCTTGGTCTCTATTCTTTGAACATGAACCAGTTTATTGCTATTCCTTCTTAGAGTGGAGTATTTGAATCTCACATACAGAGGAACAATAGCATAACCTTCCTCATTCTAGTTGCTGTGCTTTTAATGCTGCCTACATTTTGTTTAAATTTTGGTGGTTACATTATTTGGCTACTTACTATGGGGAATCCATTTTCATCACTATGTGGTTAAGTAAAATAGGTGGAGAAATCACAGCTGTGTACATAGTTAGGGCTTCCACACTTGTTAAGTGGCCTTTGTATTCATTTCATTTAATTTCAGATTAATTGGTCACCTCTATGTCTATTCACCCTTAATATTGCTGATGATTTTATTCATTGACCTCATACTCCAAATTTGGACAAGGATTTTTGCTTGTCCTTTTAAAAAAATGCCCTTTCCATTATGAGAAAAAATAACAGATCCTCTTTGTTGTAAAGAGTATGAGTGGGCTATGTGTTTTTACTGAAGGGGATGAGTCCTGAGCTCAGTCCACTCCTTACTAATTGCCATGCTGCATGTCTGACCACAGAAGATGATGAGAAACTCTACCCAATCTAAGTTTAGCTTTGATCTTGTCAAGTACCAAAAATTCTCTATGTCAACAGATGAAATTACCTAGTCAGTCTCTCCCAACCTGGCCTGCAGTTGCCATCATTTGTTTATTTGCAGTAAGAAAATATCATCTTCCAAAGTGAACCAAAAGCAAATAGATTCAACGCTAACTCCCTTCACCCACTGTTAAGGCATAATAATTTTCTAAATCTGCCTGCGGTCTCAAATTAGTTCTGGATGCTTTCCTTTCACGTGGGTAGAAGGCTCATCCCCAGCATTAATATTGATGGAGATATAAATTGTTGCTGCCTATCCAGTTTTTAACCAGCTCTTAAAGTTGAATTTTAAAGCCCCACAAAGATTTTTTTAAAAAGCAGCAAAATGCTTTCTAATTTCTGCATTTCTTGAAGCACTAAAGCAGTAGGTCTTCTTTGATGGCCTTACATCCTACGAATATCTCCCCAGCCAGGCCCTTGTCCTGTAATTCTACCTGAAAGCAACTTAATCTGTGTGTGAGGTTGTTGCCCCTTCCTCAGGATCAGCATAGAGGCAATTCAGCAAAATGAAATCCGAGCCTTCCTGGCATGCCTGATTTTTAACACACATCTAAAGCACATATTTAGCTGTCATCAAGAGATCTGACAGTTTATGGGAGAGGTGCTATGTACAAAGGACAAGAAGTGGGATTCCCAGCACACACCCACTTAGAGCATGCCGTGATCTGAGCTTCCTCTTTCCCTGGAGCCAAATACACAGAATAGAAAGAAGCTCCAACCACTGTAATAAAAAAAAAAAAAAATTATAAGTCACCACAGTAAGCCACAGCCATGATTTTCCTTTGGGGACACCTTACAAAGACATTAATGCAGGTAGAAACAAGCATACAAAAGCAAGTTTGCTCATCAAAAGTATGTTTTTCTGTCTTGGCTTAACATGGCACAAGGAATGTTTGATTCCAGCCATCATCAGAGATCTTGGAACTCAAGTTCCTTAGCCCTGGGATTTCTCATTTGTTGGGCTGTATCTAGGCCAAACTCCAGACATTCTGCCTCCTGCCATCATTGGACACGTAACAAGCACCAACCAAACACAAAACACTACACTTTATTATCTTATTCAGTCTTCACAAATAGCCTACAAAGTGGACATTATTAGCCCCTTTTTAGAGACAGGGAACATGAAGCTCAGAGGGCTAAGGATCTGTCCCCAGGATACACAGCTAGTGAGCGGGAGAGCCTAGAAAGTATCAAAGTAGGCCTTGGAGGCCAGAGTCTCCCTCTCCAAAGCCCTTATTTTAATTGTTCCATTAGGCCTTCTCAGGTCTTTGCCCCAACCCTGCCAAGCCTGGAACATCCAAATTAAATGTAAGGAGTATCCCAAATCACCTAATGCTACCTTCAGCAAAGTGCATTCTCAAGCTATAAAAATGAAACAAAACAAAATACAAAAAACAAAACAAAACAAAAACCTTGCATTTTCTCTGAGACAACAGAGAGAAGAGAGATGCAGTCTCTATTGTCAGCTGGTCCACCTTTCCCCACTGAGGTACCTTTCCAGCCCTTAGGTGACTCAAGCCTTGGCTCACCATTTGACTACAGCTGTAGGGGAGATGCCTTGTGAAAACTGCCCATTTGAGTCCATCTGGCCTGGAACCACTAGAAAGAAAACCAAATTGTTGTTTTAAGCACAAAGTGTTGGGAAGTTTGTTATGCATCACCAGACATCCAGAATGCTACCTTTTGTGAGTTAGTGTTCTGTTTCACTCAACATTTCATAGTACCTAGTGTCTGATGCAGAAATGTCTCCTACCATCCAACACAAATTTGAAAAAAAAGATTCCAAACCCACCGATGACCAGTTAAACCATGTGGCCATCAACCTGAAAGGTGGTAATCAAGAGATTTTTTTTTTTAAATCAGCCTTTTTTTCCTATGTTGTATAATGCAGCAGAACAGGTTTGGTGGTGGAGGTTGGAGGTGGCAGTAGAATGGCTAGTCAAAATTCAAAGTCATTGTTTGTGTAGTTTATTACATAACATTTATACTTTTGACATGTCCAATGTACCTTACCTTTGAATTTGATTTTCTAAAGGATTTATCAGGACTGCTAAGCAAAATAAAACCTCACATCAAGGAGGCAAAGTGTTAACTTTCAGAATAACTAGTTGGGTCATAAGTGGACAAAAAAAGGAAGTGGTAACTCATATTTTACAAATGCTTCCTAGATACACAGATATCTCCTGTGTGCCAGGGACTACTCATGAATCATCTCGTTTAAACACTCAAGAGAGCTACACTTCTCTCCATTTTATAAATAGGAAAACTGACTTGGAGAGGTTGTAATTTGGGGATAATTCAAAAAGCTGGGACTTGAACTTCAGTCTGATTCCAAGTCTATTCTCTTTTCACTCATTAGTCTGAAGCTTTGAACCAATATGATTTCACTTCAGAAGTCAAAGCCATAGGAAGGGGCTCCTTGCCACCTCCCTCTTCCCTCTCTGAGACAGTGGCCATTCTTTGACTTCTCTCCAAAAGTTCATGGCAATCATTGAGGGAAATGTGTTCTGCACGAGTGAGCACTTATGCTCCACTCTGTTCTCCTCTCTCTCCAGGCCCAGGATGCCACATTTCTGCTCTCAGGAATGGGCATCTGCTAGTGTTACTACTTCTGGGTATGGACAACATTCAGGGCTATGATTCTTAAGCTACCATCATATTTCCCAGTGTTTGGACAATCAGAGCAGAGTGCTAGATCTCTTTCTCTCTTTATATTTTATCTTATTTTATTTTCTTACAGATAAAATAGAGGCTTTAACATGAGAAAGTGCAGATCTATATGGTGCCACTAATTTCTGTTCTTCATGCACGAGATATCTCTGATTATACTTCCTGGACCCCTTATGGATGGCTGGGGCCATGAAACTTTTTTGAACAATTGGAAAAACTGAGGTGAGTCAAACTGAATATCTAATTGTCTGCACAACATCTTCCAGGAACTTCTTACCTCTGCCTTAGCAACCAGCCATGTTCAAGATGTTGCTCCATTAGACTGGATCCCTGAGTATCAAAGATGAGCTGAGCTCCCTCCCTGCCAGGCTTTCTCTGCTGCCCTGTGGTTCTTGAGGCATCCATGAAGTACTGTGGTTCCTTAAGCCTATCTGGGCATTTCCATCTTGTCCCATCCCATTTTGAGTTTGAGGAGTAAGGTAGAGAGAAAGCCCACTCTCTTGATCCTGCCCAGTGAAGGAAGAAATCTTACCTACTTCCTGTGTGATGGAAAAACTTTGGTATCATATAAAACCTCCTATGTAAGCCACCCAATGTCTGCTTTTATAGTCTTGTGCTTTAGCCATAGAGGCCTGGCTTGGACTTCAAGTCCAACTCTTAAAAATAAAAAACACTTGGGCTTCAGATTTGCCTTAGCCGGGGACTTGGAGAATTTTAATGTGAAACTGAAAGCTAAGTTTTCCCACTGAGGACAATGAGTATTGAAAGCTATCTCTGTTGCTGAAATTAGAGGAAAAGAAATGAGGCTAACCTCATTCCGATAACCATTATTCCGAATTGCAAACTCCGGCCCCAATATCTGTATACCCACCCAGGCCCTACACTCTTCGCTGTCATCAGAGTCCCATTCCAGCCTAGCCTTGCCACTCATACTCTTCCCCTATGTGTGATTTCTCCTTCTTCCCTGCTTCTATCACCCCTCACATTTAATCAACTTTTTGTTTCCCTATCACAACAAATGTACAAACACTAGACTAAATTCCCTGCTTGATTGCATGCCTATTTCTATCTCACATCTCCGTGGGTTTTTTGAAAGAGGAACACTCTCACCATCAATTTCTCACTGCTTACCTTTTCCATTTAGGTTTCCAAGTCCATGGGCCATGCCAGCCTCATCTCTATTGACCCCTGGCAGCATGTGTTCCTGTTGACCACCTGCTTTTTAAAGCCCCCTCCTCCCTTGGCCCTACCTCTTCTGTTTATTTCTTACTTCTCTGGTCATTTTTCAACCTCTCTAGTAAACTCCTCATTCCTTCCATGCTGCTTTTGCCTGGATTCTGCCCATGACTTTCCTTTCTACTTGCATCCTCTCTCAAGAGAACTTGTCCATCCCCAAGGACTTAAAAACTGCTGGATACTTCCTTGGCATTTACCTTCTGGCTCTCTAGAGTCTCTCCTCACTCCTTCCCCAGGAACTGGCCCCTCATGGTACCCTCTTAGCTTTCTGATGGAGACTGGGCTTGTGGTGGTATGTGGCACTGAGGGAGACTACTCCTGGCCTGAGCAGTGCTGCACCCTCTCTGCTTTTACATGTTAGTAGAGTCTGCTGGCATGGGTATTCTCAGGGCCCTGGGGTCTCTCTTTGCCCTATGACTTTTCCATCACAAAATTTCTTGCAAGAGTGAATGTGGAGTATTTTTCTTTGTTCACTCCCTGGTGGTAATAGCCCTGCTCTTTCTAGCAACTTGAGAGTTCTCCTATCTAACAAGCAGAAGAATTTTTGCTCTCTGTGGTTGAAAGATAAACTTTGGCACATTACAATTCCACAGTTTATTTGAACAAATAGGGATTCATGAATAGGGCATTTCTCACTTGGAAGTGGTTCAGGGCTCTTCCAAAGGGACACAAAGAGATAGCTTTCATAGGGTAAATGTGGAAGCAAGGCTGAGAAAATATTTGATTAGTTAAAATGGAGTAGCAGCCTTATTTGGACCATTTCAGTAGAAAGTCTTTATTGAAGGCTAGCTGGCAGTTTCTGATTGGTTAACCCTAAGTTTCATTTTCTTAGAATATGACAATGACCTAGTCTTTGGTTTGCTTATGTAGAAGCCCTGGGCACTGGAGCTGCCTCAGTCTAATAGCCTCTCAATTAATTATTTTAACTGCTCTCCAGCATTTCTTTTGGAGAGAATTGCAGTCCTTGTATGAAAGGGCAGAGCACACCTCAATTTGTTCTTGTCATAGGAACACAACACTGTCTTAGGAGAGAGATAGACTGCTTTGAGGGGTGGGGATGGCTGTTTCTATGTGGGTAAGGATTCTTCCTAAGGGCGCTTTGTCCCAGTCTCAAAAATCTTTGTGTTAACACCTGCCCTAGGGTACTCTTTTCTTTCACCCCCCACTTTCTGCATGTCTTTGCTGAAATGTTATCTTCCCTGGCCACTTTTTAATCTAGCACCCCTCCATCACTCTCCATCCTGTATCTGACTCCTCCCCCCCTTCTAAGCAAATGTCAGCCTGTGATACATTTTAATTGATTTGCCTACTCTGTCTCTACTGAAATATAAGCTCCAGGAGGGCAGACATTTTGCTGCTTTGCTCAGTGACATATCTCCAGGGCACCAGACAGGGTCTGGCATACTTAGTACATTATTTATTGACTGAATGAATGAGCAAATGATATGTCTTCCCATGAGAAGAGGTAATTCAGTGCAATAGGTCTTAAACTGCCCTAGATAAGCCAAACTGTATATCTGGGATTCACCCTTGACTTTCCTCTCCTGAACACTCAGAATCACTCAGGTCTACCTGTTTAATGTCTTAGAACTTAATCCAAGTCTCTCTGCCTTCATTCCCAGTTCAGAGTCACATCATAAGTCACCAAGTTGTAGCCTCAGCCTCACACTAATTTTCCCTGGTGTTAGTTCCTCACCCTCCAAATCATCCTTCCCACTATAGCCAAAGCGTGTTTCCAGCACACAAAGCTGCTCATGACACTCCTGGCTTAAAGACTTCAAAGTCTTCCCATTCTCTCAGGGTACACCCAACCTTTTTTGCCTGATGAACATAGCTCCTGACAACCTGGCTTCCACTTAAATCTGTAGCCTCTCTGTAAGAGGTTTCTGCTTGGACTCAGAGCTCCAGCCACCCAACCCCCTTCACCTGGTTCAAGAACCAGGACATTCCAGAAACACAGAGAATCTTGGACTGAGAGAAGCATTGTGAGCTGAGAGTCTTCACAGACTCCAAAACAAACAAAACACACAACTCTTGCTTCTTCCTGCCCCAGTTCCCTCCTGTATTCACACAGGCCCTGATCCCTTTGCCAATTATGCAATTATAACACTTTGTTGTTGTTGTAATTGTCTGGTGATCTCTCTCTCTCTCACCTTTTGTGAGCTCCTGTGGACAAGGTATTCTCATGTGCCGTTTGTTTGCTTAGGGTCTTAAAGGGAGACTAGCACATGGTGGCACAGGGGAAATGGTTAAAGAATAAGTGAATATAATTTTAATAAACATTTTATTCACATATATTGAGAGAAAAATTCAATAATCCTTTAAAAATAGCCTATCTTCCTAATAAATAAATTTCATTCTCTATGCAGTGTTATTGAAAGTATTATTTTGTATTTGTGTACTTTCATTATCTTTAAAAGTGAATGTTTCCAATTCAGAATACAGTAAAGTATGACTTGAAAGAAACCATCCACATAATGCTCAGGCATTTAATTTTACTGCTTTGAAAACAAGTGTGTTTAGTGTGTTCCTGAGCAGGTGCGGGGCCTGTGGGGCAGCCCTTTCTCTGGGCCACCTCCCTTACATTCCTCCTTCCTGCCCTGAGGTTGACAGCACTTAGAAACGGAAGTGGTTATGCAGTCTCCAAGGTCTACTTAATCTTTGGCCTAGTTACTGAATTTGCCAAAAAAGAGGCCAATTAGTTCCAGGTGTGATGCTGGGGTCTCCGATGTGGAACTTCCCTATTGGGAGGTTGGCTCGCACCTGCCTCCAAATGGCTCCAGCATCATTACCAAGCCTTTCTCTTGCCTCTGAGCTGGGAAGGAAACTGTTCACTTGTTTTATTTCAAAGTCTGTGTCTCATATCTCCTTGAGAATCAAGAATGCATTTGTTAATGTTCCTTCCACAATGTGAGAATTCAGGTCATCATATAAGTTATAAGCTAAGAAATGTCTTTGAAAGATTAGATCTCAAAGCTTAATTTTATTTCCCTTTCTTCACTAGTTCAAAAAAGGCATCCGTGTTGATGAAGCTGGTCTTGCTCCTCACTCATGGTGGAGCTTTTTGCCCAAAAAGGGTATTTGTCCTCAGGGAGAATGATGTAACAGTTTCTTTCTCTATGAAAGAACATAAAGAAAAACCGCGCAGAATTTCATGTACTGTAAAACCTCCTGCTTAATGCTTTCCAGCATAGAATGCTCATCTTATACACCCTTGAAATGTTCCCAATTACAGTGTTCTTTTTTCCAGCCCCTGGGAAAACCAATTTTACTATTAGTTATACACACTTGTGGATCCATGTTTTCATTCTCCACCAAGAATCATGGCAAATTCTCAGCAGCTGATGTATACATGGGGAACTAACACTGTTCATTCTTTAAAAAGTTCCCTGTAGTATCAGATGTAATACAAAATTCATGGGGGCAAGAAGGCAGCCCCAACTCCCTAAATGCCTATGGCTTACTTCGTTCATCCCCCAACTCCTGCCAGGCCTTCAGTCCCTGTGGTTTAAACAGAGGCCTGTGACCTCAGACTTGAACTTCGGGGAGATTGTCCCCACCCAGATATAAAGAACATCTACGAGGAGAACATGAGGATTTGATTAGAAAATGTGTTCAGGAGGTTGGACAGCTATGTACCAAGAAATGTACTCTCATTCTTATGTAGTGTATAAAACCAGTGAACAATTTAGGGTTGATTAAGAAATACTGGTGTTCTATAGCATATGATACGAACTCTTTTCAAATGGAAACAGAAAGTGCCTTAATTGTAGTAGAAGAGACTAACTAAAAATCAAACATATTTAAAAGTAGAATCAGGGAGGTATGTATTTTCTGTTCCATACAGATCACAATTCTTTCTTTCCTTTTTTTTTTTTTTGTTGTTTTGTGGTACTGGGGATTGAACCCAGGGGTATTCTAACTCTGAACTACACCCCCATCCTATTTTATTTTGAAACAGGGTCTTGCTAAGGTACCA
>PVLC010007292.1:0-64160 GCA_004027655.1 Graphiurus murinus | reverse complement strand
TTGCAGCACTAAGGAGTTACGACCATATGGTATAATGGTTTTTAACCTAGTGATGGTCTAAGAAGAAAATATGGCAGATCATCATGTGCAGAAGTGGTATTTTATTGGTAGCATCCCTTTTCTTAGCAACCTGAAGTGTTATTCCAGCTCTGCCAGATGCTGAACTAACAATTGGGTTATTTGTTCTGAATTCTCATTAGAGAATTTATCAACCAATTCCAAGGTGGCATCCTTGCTGCCTAAGTGACCCAGTATGTGACTGGGGAAAGATAAAGGTGTCCATTCATCTGCATCAACATGAAAGCTAGTCCATGCCAAACAGGTGAGGAAGACACCCCTCTTTTGTCCTCAGGGAGCTTACACTCTACCTGGGAGATGCAGTTTGGAAGGGATGCTATCAATGAAATAACATGACATAAACAAAGGCAAAAGTGTTCTGTTGGATGAAATAGGAGGAAATGGAAAAATATGTAGACATTACAAGAAGAACGAAGGCTATCAAGAGGTATGTGAAAATATTTCCTCTACTTTTTTGAATCATTGGGTGATGTCATTAACCACTGCCTGCAACCCACCTCAAATTTCTGCAATGAAAACCTAGAGGAAACTTGAATTCTACTTGAGCACTTTCAAATTCTAAGTCCTTTGCCCATACCACAGTGTTTAGGTTATGATTCCTAACAGGAGAGGCTTCCTTGGCTATCTAGCAAACTGGGAGAATAGACTAGAAAAAATAAAAAAAAAAAAAGCCAGTCCATTTGTATTTCTTCTCTTGTGAGTGTCTATTTAGATCCCCATTATTTGATTGGGTTATTTGTTTTCTTAGCTGTGACTTTCTTGAGTTCTTTGTATATCCTAGATATTAGACTTCTATCCAAAGAGTAACTGGCAAAAATCTTCTCCCACTCTGTAGGCTCTCTGTTGAGGTTCTTGATAGTTTCCTTTGCTGTGCAGAAGCTCTTCAGTTTAATGCAATCCCATGTATTGATCTTCCTGAGGGTTGCTTGTGCTATTGAGGTCTTGTTGAGAAAGTTTTTACCTGTGCCTATGTGTTCAAGTGTTGGTACTATGCCCTCTTCAAGTAGCTGCAAGGTCTCTGGCCTGACTTCTAGGTCTTTAATCCACCTTGAGTTGACTCTTGTGCAGGGTGAGAAAGTGGGGTTTATTTCCAGTTTCCTGCATATGGTTAACCAGTTTTGCCAACACCATTTGTTAAAGAGGCTATCCTTTTTCCAGTGTATGTTTTTGGCTCCTTTGTCAAAAATCAGTTGACTGTAAGTCTGTGGGTCTGTTTCTGAGTCCTCTGTTCTTCTCCATTGGTCTGTGTGTCTGTGTTTGTGCTGTTTTTATTACTGTGGGTTTGTAGTAGAGTTTGAAGTCAGGTATTGTGATACCTCCTGCATGGTCCTTGTTGCTAAGAACTACTTTGGCTATCCTGGGCTTTTTGTTTTTCCAGATGAATTTAAGGAATGATTTTTCTATGTCTGTGAGGAGTGCCCTTGGTAATTTCAGAGAGATGCAAATCAAAACTACCCTGAGATTTCACCCAACTCCAGTCAGAATGGCAATCATAAAAAACACGAACAACAACAACTACTGGAGAGGATGTGTAGAAGTGGGAACTCTAATACACTGTTGGTGGGATTGCAAACTAGTGCAATCACTGTGGAAAACAGTATGGAGGATCCTCAGACATATGGGAATGAATCTACCATATGATCCAGCAATACCACTTCTGGGTATCTACCCAAAAGAATGGAAACCAAACTATCAGACCGACGTATGTGTATCTATGTTTATAGCTGCACAATTTACAATAGCCAAACTATGGAAGCAGCCAAGATGTCCATCGACAGATGAATGGATTACAAAACTATGGGATACGTACATAATGGAATTTTACTCAACCATAAAGAAGAACAAAATCATGTTATTTGCAGGGAAATGGAGGCAACTGGAAAACATTATGTTAAGTGAGATTAGCCAGTCACAAAGAGTAAAGAAGCATATGTTCTCCCTAATATTGCGGATGCTAGGGAGATGATGGGGCATAAGAGGATCTCCAGATGAAAAAAAGAGAGACCCTCGAAAGCAAAGAAGTTGATTTAACCGAAGGGGTTGGAGGAGAGGGGTCACACTAATGTATATCAAGGTCACTCACTAAACTGAACTTGAGAGGGAAGGGAGGGTGAGGGAGCAGGGTGGGAATTTGGGGAAGGGGTCAAATGAGAATTGTGAGCACATATATCAATTTGTACCTAACAAAGATGTATGCTTACAATGTATGAATAAAAATAAATATTTAATAAAAAAAAAACAGTCCATCTTTACAGAGATTCTAGTGGTCAAAATCCACCTCATAGTGGATAGTAAATATTTAAGGACTTTGAATCTTGCTGTTTTCTCTCTAATTTATAAGGCTGAAGGATTAATTTCCACTTTTGAGAAAGTATATGATTATATGATCTTTGTGCTAATTCTTCATCTAGTCAGAGAGATGGAGTTTGAGACCCACATAAAACAGTGGTTCAAGGTGCATCAAAATCACCTGAAAAGGGAAAGGTTTTTCCCCCCCTAGGGCGGGAACACAGGGAGGGGTATTCAACTTCTGAACTACACCCCCTCCTACAACCTCTTATCTTTTATTTTAAAATAGGGTTTCACTGAGTCCAGAGGGGCTCTATAAGTTTCTGAGGCTGGCTTCGAATTTGCAACCCTCCTGTCTCAGGCTCTGGGAAGATTTTGAAAGCAAAGATTGCTAGGTTCTACTCTTGAATTCCTGATTTAAAAGACCTGGGATGAGAAACAAGTGTTTGCATTTGTTAGCAGATGATGTTGATACTTCTGATCCAGGAACCACATTTTGAGAGCCTTTGATATGACATGTAAAACCCATGGTGAATCACAGTGACTTTATTAAAAAGTAAAGCATTTAAATATAGTATCTAAAGCAGTCTTGATGAAGAAACAGGGTACTGAAGTATGCTCAGAGGAGTCTGTCTTTGTCTAGTGAGGCTGCTATAACAAACCACCATAAGCTGGCTTGAAAATTAACCACAGAAATATATTTCTCACAGTTCTGGAGGTTGGGCAATCCATGATCAACACTGATTTGGCGTCTGGGGAGTCAGATTGACGGCTCATATATAACCCCTTCTTCCTGGGTCCTCACATGGTGGAAAGGGAGGAATGTCTCTGGGGCTTCTCTGATAAGGGCACTAATCCCATTTATGAAGTCTCTGTCCTCACAACCTGGATGTCTCCTCAAGGCCCACCTCCTAAAACCATCTTGTGGTTAGGATTCTAATACATAAGTAAGTATTGGGGAGACATAACATTCTAACCATGGAGACCCTAGCAAGGTGTGTGTTTCCATAGATCATGAAACTCTGGGATATGCTTTGAAATTTAGCAGTGTGGTGGTTGGTAGGGTGAACTGATAGTCACAAGTTGATGAAGCTTTAGGGTGGTTATTTGATTCTTCATACTTGATATCTTTTTTAAATTTTTGCTCAAAATATCCCAAAACAGTTAGCTGACCTCTCTCCAACAGACTGATTTTATCTAAAATCAGCTAGAACTAATCCATTCCAAATGGGATTTTTCAATATATGTAGATAGTAGGCTCACTGGCTTTGTGTGCTTTGCCGGATGTCAAACTATGAACATGCCTTTGTTAGGACTATGATTGGCTAGTCCTTATAGTTTCTGGTGTTCTGGAAATCTGGGTTCTTGTGCTCTTCCAATTTCAACTTCCTATATAAATCTTTCCTTGAAAATTATAACTAATCCAGGCATGGTGGCGCACACCTGTAATCTTAGTACTTGCAAAGCTCAGATAGGAGTATCACAGGTTCAAAGCCTGCCTCAGCCACCGTTTCCAAATAAAATATAAAATAGGGTTGCCGGGGTTGTAACTCAAAGGTAGAATTCCCCTGGGTTCAATACCCAGTACAGAAAGGAAGGAAGGAAGGAAGGAAGGAAGGAAGGAAGGAAGGAAGGAAGGAAGGAAGGAGGGAAAGGAGGGAGGGAGGGAGGGAGGAAAGGAAGGAAAGAAAAGAAAAATATAACTAGGTGTAGGTAGTGGTGCATGTCTTTAATCCTAGTCCTGGGGAGGCTGAGACAGGAGAATAACAGGTTTAATGGTAGTCTTAGCAATGTAATGAGACTCTCAGCAACCTAGCAAGACCCTGTTTCAAAACAAAAAATAAAAAAGGGCTGAGGGTGTAGCTCAGAAGTAGAATGCCCTTGGATTCAATCCTCAGTACCACAAAATATATGTATATGTATATATACAAATTAATATGAGGCCAAAGGATCTTAGTTCCTTGGACAATTATTTTAAAAATACTTGCACATACATGTGCATACACACAACAAAATAATTCTTGAAAGCATGTTACTATTTCATGTCATAGGTGTATTTGTAAAATAATCTTGTCCTGCTTACTATAAGAGATGCAACTGTGTTATTTTTGTTCTTTATTTCTTATGTTTTATAGGACAGTACTGTGTTATGTTACCAGTTTTTCTAAGAAAGTATTCTTAAACATTGTACATTGCTTGGTGTATTCTGTTTCCAGAGATAAGTTTTTCATCATTAACAAATGCTATCCTAATACCACTTGGTCACCTTACCAAAGGGGAAGACTTTACCTTTTTTTCTAATCAAGTCTTTGTCATTTTTTTCTTTTTATTGTATAAAATTTAAATCTTGTCCTCTTGTTTGGCTTAGGATCACGATGTGCTTCTGGAATATTTAATTTGAAAGGAAGTGTAGTTACCATCTGGCCCCACCTTTTCATCAAAGAGAACAACTGAAGTGGACTGCCCAAGGCCACACACTCAGCCACATAGATATGACTAAAGGACAGGACAAATCTTTATCCTTTCATCCAATTTCTTTCTGTAACTGCAGCTGTAGTTTTAATTAATGTGATGGATCAGAGCCATCTCCATGCCCATCCACAGGCTTTACACCAAAGCAGCTGATATTGTTTAATAGATTCTCACAACATATTGAAGTTGCTCTAACTTTCTATATCACTCTTAAATGCCTTCAACTTTGAAAGCTTTTTTTTTATTTTTAGATAATTCTAGATTCACATGCAGCTCTAAGAAATTTTACACAGGTCTCATGAACTGTTCACCTAATTCACCCAGTGTTGACACCTTGCAAAACTGTAGAACAACATCACAACCAGAGAACTGACATTAGATTGATCCACCAATCTTATTCAGATTTCATAAGTTTTACATGGACTTATTTGTGTGTTTGTGTATGTATCTGTGTGTGTGTGTTGTCTATGCAAGATTATCACATGTGTTAATTCATGTAAATAACCCTACAGTCAAACAGTTCCCTCTCTATAAAGATCTGTGATGTGTGTGTGTGTGTGTGTGTGTGTGTGTGTGTGTGTGTGTGATGGTGGGGATTAAACCCAAGGGTGTTCTACCTCTGAGTTGTACCCCAACCCAGCCCTATTTTATTTTTTACCTTAAACTGGTTTCTCACTAAGATGCTGAGGGTCTCATTAAGTTGTTAAGGCTGGCCCTGAACCTTTGACCCTCCAGTCTCAGTCTCCCAAGTCCTGGGATTACAGGCATGCACCACTATGCTTGGCTGGTACTACCCTTTTATAACTATATACACTTCTCTTCCCCTCTCTGTTCCTCTGTTTCTAAGTTCTTACAACCATTAATCCATTCATTTCTATAATTTTGTCTTTTTAAAATGTTACATAATTGGAAACTTACTGACATATATAACCTTTTGAGATATTTTTTAATTCACCATAATTTCTCTGAGACTCATCCAGGTGGTCCCATATATTAATTTCTTTTTGTTGTTGAGTAAAGTTCCATTATGTGGGCAAACTATATTTTGTTTAGCCATTTAACATTTAACCTGTTAAAGAACACATGGTTTTTCCCATCGCGGGGCTATTATAAAGATGTTATGAATGCTCACATATGGGTTGCATGTGAATGTAAAGTTTCATTGCTCTGGTACAAATGTCTAAGAGTGCAGTTGATGGATGTTTAGTTTTAAAAGAAACTGCAAACCGTTTTCTAGAATGGATGTGCCATTTCACATTCCCATCAAAAATGTATGAGAGGTTTAAGTTTCCCATGCATCCTTAATAGTGTTTTATCACTATATTTTATTTTAGCCATTCTTTTCTTTTTTTTTTCCTTTTGTGGTACTAGGGATTGAACCCAGAGGCATTTTATCTCCAAGCTACACCCCAGGTCTTTTTATTTTTTGTTTTGAAACAGGGTCTCCCTAGGTTGCTCAGAGTCTTGCTATATTGCTAAGGCTGTCTTCAAACTTGTGATCCTCTATCTCAGCTTCCTAAGTACTTGGATTATAGGCATGAGCCACCATGCCTGACACTTTTTTAAAAATTTTATTGGTGCTTTGTAATTATATATCACAGCAAGACTCAAAACAATACATTTATATATGCACACATCCTCCAAATCCCACCCATCCACTTCTTCCTCATATATATTAAGGAAATTGGTAGTGACACCATCATACCTGAACATAGCATTATTTGATCTGTTTCCTTCCTTGGCTAGCCTTTTCTCCTCCCCCTCTTACTCCCTCATCCCTTTCTTCTATTCTTCTGGTCTCTCTCCTTTTGTCTGAAGTCTCTTTTCATTCCTGTTTTCTCTCTAGCTTCCATATGTGAAAGAAAACATACAATCCTTGATTTTCTGAGATTTATTTTAGCCATTCTTATAGGTGCTTAGTGATAGCTCATTGTGGTTTTACTTTATGTTTTCTTAATTGCTAATGATGTCAAACATATTTTCATGTGAATATTTGTTATCCATATATCCTTTGTGGTGAAATGTTTCTTAATGTCTTTTGCCAATTTTCCATCTGGATTATTGCTTTATTACTCCTAGGTCTTGAGAGTCCTTTATATATTTTGTCTGTTGAATTTGTAGTTCATACATAGTTTCTTTCATCTATTTTGTCTTTTCTTCTTATCTGGCTCTTTCATAGAGCAACAGTTTAAATTTTGATGAGGATCATTTGGTAAAGGTCTATTTTTTCCTTACAGATTGTACTTTTTTTGTCAAGTTAAAGAATTATTGGCTAATGCTATATCCTAAAGATTTTCTCCTGATTTTTTTTTCTAAAATCTCTATTATTTTACACTTAAATCCATGATATTTTTTGAGTTAATTTTTATAAGGTTGAGGCTTAAGTTGAGGTTTGTTGTTTTGGATGTCTAATTGCTTCATTTTCACGTATCTTTTTTTTTTTTTTTTCATTCAACAAACATTTTTGTGAGAGACTGCCATGTGTGAGACACTGCTAGGTGATAAAGACAGGAAAACTATGAATTTGGCCCTTTAAATATCTTCTAGTGTAGATCAAGAGGTACATAGAGAAATGTTTTCAAAATCATAGGTTAAATTATAAGACAAAATGCACAGAGGAAAAAAGAGATACAGGATTGGATTCCAGCAGGATATGCATAAGCTGTTGCAAAAACTTAGATAAGAGATAATTAAACCAGGAACATAAATGCAGAAAGGAGTGAATAGACCTAAGAAATACTTACAAGGAAAAGTGACCAGAAACTTGAAAATTATTTAGGTAGAAGGAATTGTTGAAAGTAGACAAGGTAGGTGGTGTCAATATCCAAAAAGATATTGTGCCAATTGTAGTGGCACATGCCTGTAATGCAAATATCTGGGAAGTTGAGACAGGAGCATCACAGGTTCAAGGCCAGCCTCAGTAACATAGTGAGACCCTGTTTCAAAATAACAAATTGAAAGGGGCTGAGGGTGTAGCTAGGTGGTAGAATGCCTCTAAGTTCAATCCCCAGTACAAAAAAAGTAAATAAATAAAAAAGAAAAGAAAGGAAAAAGAAAAATGAACAGGTTTGGATGTTTGTGGAAATTTCTTGAATTTGAGAAAACTAACAAATATCTAGGATTAAGTGTCCTAGTAATAGTTTTTATGTGTAAAGCTTAAGTTTTTAAGAGAATTTAATAGCGGATATATATATATATATATCCGCTATTAAATTAGAGGTAACAAAAATGTTATAAATTTAGGTCACATTATTTTCAGTCAGAAACAAATTATAAAATTTTAGACATAAGCATTATAGTTATTATAAAGGCCAGGAGCTTTGGTGCACTTTAGGCCTGAATCTGAAATACAATGGTTCCGACTACAAATTATGTTAGTCAAGGAATTTTTTAAAAACTCATCTAGGCCTCCTTCAATTTTCTCATCCATAAAATAGGTATATTCTAAACACTGGAGTTTACAGAATTTCAGCAAAAACCAAACAAGATAACAAGCCTAAAATGCTGGTCTATAATGAAGATATAGCATATGTCAGTTCCTTTTTTTTTTTTGCGGTACTAGGGATTGAACTCAGGGGCATTCTACCTCCGAGCTACACCCCCAGCCCTATTTTTTATTCTTTATTTTGAAACAGGGTCTCACTAAGTTGCGGAGTGCCTCACTAGGTAGCTGAGGCTAGCTGTGAACCCAGATCCTTTGGTCTCAACCTCCCGAATGCTGGGATTACAAGTGTGCGCCACCACGCCCGGCTCAGTTCCTTTTTTATTTATTTTTTTCTGAAAGGTAATTTTGAGATCACTTTGTATATACATACTTTTTCAAGTTATTTCTTTTGAAGAAGAAGAAACTTTTTTTCAAGTGATGTCTATGTTAGCTTTCCATTGCTACAACAAAATATCTAATATAATCAAGTTATAAAGAGATAAGGCTTATTTTGACATGCACTATTTGATGTGGTAGTCCATGATTTGCTGGCCCTATTGATTTGAGACTATGGGGAAACAGCATATCATGGCTGGACCATATGACAAGAAAAACCTCTCACTTTATGACCAGGTAGTCAAAAAGAGGGAGAGGAAAAAAACAGGGTTCCACAACACAATTCTAGGGTATGCTCCCAATGATCCAAAGACCTCCCAGAAGCCCTGACTCCTGGCGGCTCTACTGCCTCCCATATGGCATCACCCTGGGGAACAAGTCTTTAACACATGGACCTTTGGGAGAAGCTTACTCAAACCACAGCAAAGCATTATACAGTACTAGAAAGTAGTTACAAGCAATGCTCTGTCCTTGTTACCCAAGCTTTCTACAGAAACAATAATATGGAAACTCCAAATTTTTCACAATCAATAATATAGTAAGATTTCATATTTAACTCATCTAAAGAGATAAAGTGTTTTCAAATCAGATGATTTCCTGGAGACCAATACTGGTCTAAGTGCCTAAGTCATTTGTTCCCTATTACATATGTTTTCTGAAATAACATAGTATCTATAACTCAGATAATAACATTGATTTACTTGAGTTACTGTAGTTACAATTCCAAAACCAATGTTTCAAATGTTCTTGGAAGTATGGTAACATTCCTGTCACTCAGAGCTTCCAAAAGGCCGATTTGAAAAGCAAGTCTATTTTTGATAGGTTTGTTCTGATATATTTAAGAAATTGGCTTTGTGCCCCTAATTTATATAAAAGACAACTATTATATTCCTTCTGTTCTGCTCTTTAACAGTGTTGGCAAACATTTCACATCTTGGCTTGGAAGAGCTTGTCCTTGGACAGGAGTTTCACACATCCAGTTACCCAGGGAATTATGTATTCTGGGACTCCATCTTTGAAGATTTGAGTTAGGCAACCCAAAGCAGATTTTTTTTCCCCAACTCAATGTTTAAAGCTTCCCCAGGTGTGTCCAGAACACTAGAGCTCTGCTGCTCTGTGGTTTCACACAGGACCATGGGAATCTGCTAGGGCTGCTCCCCTGCCGTTTCCTTTCTAGATCACTACTGCTTTTGAACATGTAATAGCATTGCACAGATTTTCCTTCTTGTTTGGAACTAGAACATGTTTCAGTAGCTATCTGAAACAATCCCTGTGCTCTCTGAGTCAGTCTCTTCCATTCATCAAACTCTTCCCTAGAGTAACATTTCAGATGCAAAGATGGTGTTAGTGTGATATTAACAATAACCACAACAATATAAAAGCCATCGCTTATTGAGTATTCACTATGTGACAGATGTTTTCTCAGTGTTTTGACACTAAGAAGTCTGAACTATAGAGTTTTATTTACAATTGTATAACTCGGTATTTCAAATAGAAGTCTTTTTTGTTGTTGCTGTTATTGGGGATTGAACCCAGGGGTTTTCTACCTCTGAGCTAGTCCTTTTTATTTTTATTTTGAAACCGTGTCTTACTAAGTTGCTGAATTTGGCTTCAAAACTGCGATCCTCCTGTCCCAGCCTCCCAAGTGTTGGGATTACAGGCATGCACCATAGCACCCAGCTCCAACACAAGTCTTGATCACTCCCTTCCCAGATATGTGCTCCATCTGCAGAGCTTCCTATGTCTCATGCTTTCACATTACACTGGCCTCCATTCCCACATCATTCTCTTCCCTTGCTATCTAAAAATAGCATCCTGTTGCTTCCCTTTTTTCTGTCTCACTTTTTCTTCATAGTCTTTATTACTAGCTGATATTGTGGCATAAATTGATTTGGTTGTTGATTGTGTCTCTCTCCACCCTCCTGGAATGTAAACTCCATGACATAAGGGGTTCTATCTTTGTCTTATTTACTTTTGTATCCCTAGCACCTGACACGTAGTCAGTGCCCTTTAAGTAAATGTTAAATGAATGAATGAGTAAATAGTTACTGATTACCCTTCTGGATTTTCCTGTAGCAAGGCCTTCAATTCTTGTCCCTTGGACTTCTATGAAATTTCTGTACATTTAGGTAACATATTTTCATCTCTGTCACCCATTTTTTCATAATCTTATTTGCATTTTATTATGCTGTAATATTTATAAAGAACAGAGCCATTCCTGGAAGAGTCTGGCTTTAAAATACTTCACTACAATCCCTCTATTCTTAAGCCCCTGGTCTTTGTGTTCCTTCCTTCTATTAGGTGTGTTCAGGGATAGAAAGGACATGCTACAATGGGTCACTAATGCCCCACGGACAGTAAATACTTCTCATTCTCTTGCTGTCTGAGACATTTATAGAAGCTTATGGGAGAGGGAAATGTACTTTTAGGCAGGACAATATACTCACATTGGGACTTCCAGCTAATATCACTTCTTACTTCTCACCCTAATAATAGATATATGGATCATTGTCCTCTCCCTTTCATCTGTGGCCCTCTCTGAACTATTTCCTACAGGAAATTTTGCATGTGTTATATCTTCATTGAAGCCTGAAATGCCAGTGCAGCCTGCCCTCTTTTTACTCACACTAGGAGCATTTGTTTTATGACACATGAGAGCCAACAAGTGTGGTCAAGTGCAAACAGACCCATATGCAGGTTGGTGGAAGGGCTTCTTTCGGGAAGCTAGCTCTCACCACAGCATGCCCACTCACAGACCCTGGGAAAGCTGGCAGCTCTGCGGAAGTGAAACGGGCCAGCTTGACAGTGGGCACCTTGCCATCGGAGCAGATGGGCCCAGCAGGGGCAGCAGCGGAGCACGCATGTCCGTTCTGGACACATGCATATTTACCATTTGTGTCTTTCATTTACAGGAGACAAATGCTTGCATAGAAATGCTAAGTATACAAACTAAGAGTCAGGAAGCAAATTTCAAGCATTGAAATTGAAGGGAAGACTTGGTCACCCTTAGGAAAGCCTACAAAGTGACTTGTTATAGACACTCTTCAGTCCCAGGTCACTCACTCCTCACTACAGGTGATGCTGTGTCTTGCATACTTACAAGGCAGCACTAGAGAGGAAGTAGAGTCACTGCAGATGGTAATGTTATGCTTATCATTATTTTAAAATATTATTAGAATTTTCCTTTCTCTTTAATTTGCTCCTTTTACCAAAAATAAAAACTAAATTTTCTTTCTTTTCCTGCTAAGTTCAGAAAGTGACACTGTGAAGATAGGACAGCTTGTAACATAGGCAAAAATACTGACATATTGAGTCTACTTTAATAATATCTGTGTAGTGTTTCATTTATCCAAAGTCATAACTCAAAAATGAGAACAATTATAATTAGAAGTATATGAAAATTGCCTTAGATAATCTATAAGCCTTGTATCCACCTAAAATTAAGAAAGATAATGTCTCAGGCCCTATATAAACTTCAAAGATATTTCATAATAGTTCTTCCCATTTTATAGCCCCCTTCACTTCTCATGCACATATATTCCTCCTTGATGCCAGGTATAGTGGCACACGCTTGTAATCCCAGTACTTTGGAGGCTGAAATAGGAGTATCACAGGTTCGAGGACAGCCTTAGAAATTTAGTGAGGCCTTCTGCAACTTAGTGAGACCCTGTTTCAAAAATAAAAATAAAATAGGGCTGGGAGTGGAGCTCTGAGGTAGAATGCCCCTGGATTCAATACCTAATACTACCCAAAAAATGAATGAATAAATAAATAAAATATTCCTCCTTGAAGCCTTGAGGTAACCTTCAAATAAATAAGACAAGCCTATGAGTCTTACTTTTGCAGTTGAGAAAACTAAGGGTCAGGCAGGTAAAATGATTTACCTCAAACTTCAGGATCACTGTCATTTATCAGTTTTCAGAAAATAATAAGGAATTATCCAGTGATGCCTTCTAAGAAATCATAGTCTTTTACAATCTTGCTTTTTACTTTTTAGTTCACTAATTAAATATGGCAAGGAGATTTAAAGGGAACTCTTCGGTCTCACATGTCTTGAACACTGACTGCAAAGTCAGCCTGTGGAACTGCAAATTGACTTCTATTTGTGTATTGACATCAGTAAAGTTCTCTGGAGCTTTGAGCATGACACTGGGCTAGTGTGTGTTTGTGTGTGTGTGTGTGTGTGTGTGTGTGTGTGTGTGTGTGTTCCTGGGGATTGAATTCAGAGACATTCTATCTCTGAGCTACATCCCTAGCCCCTTTGTAACTTTTTATTTTGAAACAGAGCTTTGTTAGGTTACTGAGAGTCTTATTACTTGCTGAGGTTGGTCTCCAATCTGCGATTCTCCTTTTTAAGCCTCCCAAGTACTGGGATTACAGGCATGTATCACCAATCCGCTTGCATGTGTTAACTTCATGAACAATCATGAGGATGATTGTGCATGATCTATGATTTATACTATTCTCTATCAGTTCCTCTTAGAGATATTAAAACAATATCACTGCTCCAAAGAACTGTAAGTTGAGCCATATGGTGGGCTTCTTTTGTTTGTCTGTTTTACAAACACAAATGGTGACTTTTGTGCAACATAGCAGCACCAAGTATAACTCTGTAGTAAATGACTGTGCTCTGGAGAAACTTCGTATGGAGATATCCTTGAAATGACTAAAAATTTTCATTTCGTATTATTTTACCTATTCATGATTTTTCCAATTGAAAGCACTGTACTTTTTATTTTGACATGCTGCAAACAACATACCATAATTACTATTTACATTCCCATTAAAAAGTACAGACCCTTGCTTTTGGACATGAAGCTGAAAATGCAATTTTCCAGTCTTGAGAACCAATCAAAAATTGTTTGAAAGTCAGCTCACTTAAGGAAACCATTTTCCTCATGGAGCTTGGTTGGATATCATCTCTCTCTCTCTTACTCTTATACAGCCTGTTTGAAGAGATAACACTAAGTTAAATTACAAACTGTCTTCCAAGGAATTGGTATCTGTTACTGGATTTGGACAGAACAAAGTGATTGTGTCTGGTGCCTAGTGATTTGGTAAGCAAAGATAATGTGCCTTTTTTGTAGTCAGTGGATTGTAGAAAAATCTTAGTTTTTAAAACTTTGTATGGAAAGGAAGGTTTAAAAAAAAAGGTTTATACATTTCTCAGAATCTAAAAGAAAACTATTCCAGGAAGCTGTGGCAGCCTGTTCATTTGCATCTGATGGAAGACTAAATTTAATCATTTGTGTGGAGAGCCTGGCATTCAAGGGCAAGTGAGTTTGGAGTATAATGGAACAGTACAGACAAGATGAACTATCACATGGATTGAAGAAACAATTGCTAAATCCACGTGCTCCATAATTCTGCATTGAGGTCATAAAAGGAGGGAAATTAAAATGAAAACATACTTGTAGTTACGTTACATTGCATTACATTACATACACCTGTAATTCAGGTGGCACACATCTGTAATCCCAGTACTTCTGAGTCTGAGACAGGAAGACCATAGATTTGAGGCCAGCCTCAGCAACTTAGTGAGGCCCTCAGCAACTTAGCAAGACCCTATTTCAAAATAAAAAATGAAATAGGGATTAGGGTGTAACTCTGTGATGGAATGTACCTGAGTTCAATCCTCTCCTCGGTACCAACAAGAAAAAAAAAAATGACAATAATAACAACAATACCAGCCGGGCATGGTGGTGTGTGCTTGTAATCCCAATACTTGGGAGGCTGAGACAGGAGGATCACAGGTTCGCCGCCAGCCTCAGCTACTTATTGAGGCCCTCTGCAACTTAGTGAAATCCTGTTTCAAAATAAATAATAGAAAATAGGGCTAGGGGTGTAGCTTGGAGGAAGAATGCCCCTGGGTTCAATCCCAAGTACTGCAAATAATAATAATAATAACAACAACAGCAACAAAAACAAAAACAAAATACCCTAACTGGCAAGTTTTTGAAAGGAATCAAACTTGATGGCAGCTATATAGAAGCAACCACTCTTAGGAGAAATGAGATGGAGCTCTTGGTCACTGGACTCTGCAAAGCTTGCATGACTCCTCCAAAAAGCAATGAGAAACTGAGGGTGGATGAGTCCTCCACTCTCCGGGCCATCCAGAGGTCCAGTGGTTCAGGCAGATCTCCAGCACGTGCTTCTTGGCTGCCCAGACCCTAGAGAAATATGCTGAGCAACCAGGGTGTCTGTCAGGAATGCTACCATTCCTTTTTTCACTGCTCTCTCTCCTTCATCCCTCACCCTACTTCCTCTCGCTGTCTACCATTTCCCAGCTTCAGCTCTGCCTTTGCCCTTTGCTGCTCTCTCAGTCCTCCCAGCTGCTTCCTAGAGTTTATCAGGACCTATCTCATGCTATTCCAAATGCAACCTATCCTTGCTTGAGGGAATGCTTAAACCTTTGGTTCCCAAATTGCAAAAAAGTGTAGAGAGACCAGATTCTTTGCCCTTCAGATCTGTTGCTAAAGGAGAGCATACACTGTAGTTCTATGTTTCATAGTAGGCAGGTTCTGCTTTATTGGAATATCAGAACCTGCCTACTGATGCTCAGTGGCAACACTAGATATACACAGTTTTATGGATCCAGAAAGAACCAATAAGTTTTATAGGAATTCAAAGAGAAGATAATCTATAAAAACTTCTAAATAATTCTGTTTGGATACAATGAAATAAAAAAGAAAAGTAAATTGGCTAGTTAAAGTGTCTTCCAAGAATTTTGAATTATCTCATTCATGCATTTACCCTGCCTGTAAATAGTTACATATTATCTCCTCATCACAAACTGAAGTGAGGCTCAAGTCCTTGCCTGACCCAGTGCTCTTTCTTGTAGTTTCCTCAATGCCATAGGATTATAAGTATATGTACATCCTTGAGCTCAACACTCCTTTGGAACACTAAGTCATGGTCTTGAGCTGAATGTTTCTTAGTAAACATGAGTAGTTGGTGATGTGTGACAAAAAAGGATAGCCATACATGATCTGAGTAGAAATTAAAGATCTATTATTTACTTGTTTTTTTTTTCTCTTAAAAAGACTCTTGAAAGATAAGCAAAATTATACAACTCTATATTTTAAACAAAAAATACTCAGCCTAAAGAAGAATCACTATGATTTGATGACTTTCACTTTCTTGGTGTGCTGCCTGTGTACTCTTTAGGCTAAGGTTAACTGAGGCTTTGAGTCTTTGAAAATGAGGATGATAATAGCAGCAACAAGCCAGGTATGGTGGCGCACACTTGTAATCCCAGTACTTGGGAGGATGAGACAGGAAGATCACAGCTTCAAAAAACAGCCTTGGCAACTTAGTGAGGCTCTCCACAACTTAGTAAGACTCTATTTCAAAACAAAATAATAAAATAAGGCTGAGGGTATACCTCAGGGATAGAATGCTCCTGGATTGCATCCCCAGTACAATCATCATCACCACCACCACCATCATCAGTACAATAATAATAATAATAATATTAACAACAGTAGTTATATCAAGAGTTGTGGTGAGTATCCATGTACTGAATGTAAAAGACTAAGAACAGCGCCTGGCACATATTAAGCTAAATATTAGCTTTTACTCTGAAAATTAATCAATAGCATAAAACTGGCATTCCCTACATTATATAATAGAAATATTTCTAATAAGAGGAATATGTAAAATTATAATTTTATGCTATACTTGATATATTTGAGTCAATACTATATAAATTATGTCTATCTCCAAAAGTCTTTGACTCTCCTACTTATTTAAGAATGCATGATTAGCTGGGTGTGGTGGCACACGCTTGTAATCCCAGCATTTGGGAGGCTGAGACCGGAGGATCCGGGTTCGTGGCCAGCCTCAGCTACCTAGTGAGGCACTCTGCCACTTAGTGAGACTCGGTTTCAAAATAAAGAATAAAAAATAGGGCTGGGGGTGTAGCTCGGAGGTAGAATGCCCCTGAGTTCAACCCCGAGTACTGCAAAAAAAAAAAAAAAAAGAATGCATGATTTGTATTTTTTGCTCATTCTTGATATTTGGATGTTAATGTTTGAATTTAATGTTTCCTGTGGAGGCTGTTTCTTTTCCTTGGTGTACTTTTTGACTTAGAGTTAGAATATATTTCACAAGTGTACTTGGTTTTCTTCTATAAGAGGCACAGGGAAGAGTTTTCAATGCTGGGATGATTTGTTGGCTCTGTTAATAAAGAGCCGACAGTGAAATCTCAGGCAGATCCTTATGAAAGACTCTGCTTGTTTTCATGCTATTTTTCTCAGGCTTGCTATTTTTTTTAAATCATTTGGCCATCATTTTTTCTCACTCTCTTCTCTCTCTACACTTGTCTTTTCTGTGACTCCTTAAACACCCTTTCCCCCTTGCAGATATACGCATGGATGGGAATGGGTGGTAGTTGGTTCTTGTTCTGATAAAGTAATGTAGCAATAAGATAGATTAGACAGAGAAGAGCATTTAGTGAAATGCTTTTATTCTCAATTTATACCTCCCCAAAACCAAAGAGAATTGTCCACTCATCAAGAAATGGATTTTTTATCTTTCTTTAGTCCCATACAAAAAGGTACTTTTAGTGGATCACAGAGGCTGCCAAGAGTTAATAAATAAAGGCATTTAATAGTAGACATTCTGGATGTAGACAGAAGCCTCAGCAAAACAAGACAATGTTTCATTTTGTTTTTATTCAAGGCCATGTGCTTCCTATAAAAAAAGGTGAAAGCATTTAAGTGGCAGAATAAATCTGTATTTCAGAGTTCCAAAATATGTTGAGATATCAGTGAAGAAACATTGTTACTAGTTTAAGTTCTCCAGGTTTGTTATTTGTATATTTATTCTATCATTTTAGAGTCATTTTCATTTTACAGAACTAAAATAAAAGCCTGTAAAAGCAATTCCATAGAGTCAAGTGCCTAGACCAAGGTCAGAAAATCATTGGTAGGACAGAGGTTGGAACACTCAATTTTCAGTTATTAAACTGTTGCTTAGACCACTAAGCCATAATAAATGAGTCCAAATACTGCAGCTAAATAAAATTACAAGCAATGCTTGAACCTACATCAAGCTCAACAAAGTTACCTACTTGAGGAAATTCTTGGTGCATTCTTTCTGAAGTGAATTTACTTAGATTTCTGTTGTCCATTAAAATGTTTTTATGCCCAGCCTTTAGCAGAGGATTGCAGCATGAGCATTTTCTCTTTTGGGAGTGCATAGGAATATTAATATACCTACTACTGTGGTTGATTTAATTCTATTTTTATTTCCTATTTAAATGAGTTTGAATCTCCATGCTTCTGTCTTAAAAAACCCATCTGTTCCTAATACATGGTTGCTATGAAAACATGCCCTTGAAACCTGTATTTCCTCTGCAACCATTCTACATTGTACAAGACCTTGAAATTAGACAATTGACTGAGCCTAGGGAACTTCTGCCAAATCTATTAGAATTGATTGCCAAAGTTACTTGAACTGAAGAGGAGCATTAACTTCATAGCTTGGAGTTTGTTCCATTAAGTAAACAAACACATACATTTAAAATAACATTTAAGAAATTCTGCAATTATCACAATGACTGGTAGTGCCTTTTCCAAACAGATAAGGCCTATTCAAATCAGTTTATATAGCAGGGTGTGGTCACAGAAGAGTACATGCAGTTAACAGTGAAAATAAAAGCCACGGAGATGTATTGGCTTCACCTTCAATAACACAAACATATCCATATACCTTTTTCTGATTTAAATAAAAACAAATAAATGAGGATTTATACCTTAGATAACTGCAAGAGTTTTAATTTGCCATATTTTCTAAAAGAAAAACACTACCCAGAACCAAGGTACAAGTGCCATGTTTCCTAATAAGATACGGGGCTCGCTAAGTTGAATAAAAAATCCTTTCCAATACCAGGCTTCAATGTACTCCTAAATTGAACCTCCAATTGTTTAAGTGTTTCTGTTTTTAAGCATAAACCTCTATTTTTCATGAGACATTAGAAAATAGAGAAAGAATATGACCCACATGTGAACTGTCAGCTGAAAGTTTGCCCTATTTCCATGACGGAAGTCTGTGGTATAATTTATGTTGTCATACTCAATACCAAATCACACCCCTACTCATTTTCCTGTCCCTGCTCTATAGATTATAATGTTATGGATTGTGTTTTCTAGTCTCTCTTGTAAGTGTGGATGGCAGTGTGACCCAGGCTTAGCCACTGAGATTAAGGTGGTTGTCTACTGGCCCTGTTCCCATTATTTTCATCTTGCTTTGAACAATAGTGTATTAATGTAACTACATCAGCCATCATTGACAATGTGAGGAAAATACCTAAAAGGTTTGGGTGACATTAAGTTAAAAGTACTAAAGCAGCTAAACCTACACTACTAACTGCTCACCTATGTCTAGATTTCTTGTTTTATGATTTTTGAAACTCTATATATTTATATAGACTGATATGCCCTCTGTTCTTTAGCTTATAAAAATTATTGTATAACATTTTTATCATTAGAAGTACTATTCATACATGCATTCATTCATTGCATTAATACATGTGATTCAAGTTGGCATATAATATGGCAAGGTAAAAGGAAGTGCTTAACGTGAGAAATATAAGGCAGGGAGAATATAGTGGTAGAAAAGTAAAGTAAAACCAAAAGAACACAAAATGTGTCTAAAAGTATTAGATATCTGTTTTAGAGATCAGACAAAAATTTGTCTCAAGCTTTCCAGAATCCAGTGCAAAGGGTGCACATGATAAATTACACAATTCACTGTGTCCACAAGAGACTAACAAACCGGCCACTTAGCAGAAGGCTAACTACTACTGACATGGGAATGAAAGAGACATTTTCCCCTTGGATAGTCACAAAGTTGTCAGTGTGTACTGTAATGAACAAAATCTTCATGCAGTTACATGTTTTATAGGGTTTTTTATTCTTGGACTGTCTTAATAGAGGCTGATGCTATAGTGCCAAATTACACTTTAAAAAAAAGGTTACAAGTCACCAGTATGATGCAATATAAATTCATAGTTTTCTGAAAGTCTGGTTTCATCCAGAGTAGAGCTAAGAGCATTTACAACAGTGAATGGGGAAGGGGTTGTGCCTCAGAAAGTGCTTCCATTTCTCAACCAAAATCTTGGCAGCCATTAAGAAACACCAAGTCATAAAATAGTTTTAATAAAATGTAATTATGAGGGGCTTTCCTGGCTTCAGGATGGCCTATCCTTCATTGAATGAGATTGTAAATGGAGCCAGTAGCCGCATAGAACACTCTATGCCGCTCAGTCCTTGAGGACATACCACTGGTAGGGCGTTTGGTACTGGTGCTCCTGGCTGGTGGGGAGTGGACTGGCATGCCGCCCCATCTGCCAGGGTGGAGCAGTTCCCACAATGATCTGCTCTCAGAATGAAGACACGCACATCTCCATCAAAGCTTATTCACCCTAATTGAGGACTTCAATGAATGGTGACACTTTAATAAAAATGTCAAGTCTTTTAAAGGGTCCCTTACTCCTCTTGGTTCATCATTCTAGATCTCTCTGACATTTACTGCAGTTATTTTTCTTTCTCCTGCAAGAAAAATGAAATCATGGAATTGTGATGTCTTCATTGCTCAGAAATCGATCTCCAATATCACGTCTCATCCCTTCTTACACTCTTCCTTTTACAGTTGTCCTAGCGCCAACCCCACCCAACCCCTCATTTCTCCTTTCTATTATATAATAATATGTGGAAAAGCAAAATTAATAATTCTGTTACTACTAAAAATAATAGCTAAATTGCTGGGAATTTAAGTGTCAAAATCTATGCTAAGTACTTTTGTGTCTACTATGTCATTTAATTCATTTAATAATACTTTAAAGGAGATAACTATTTTTATTCCAATTTTACTGGTGTTAGCAAAGCATTAGCAGGGAATTCCTTCTAATATACCCGCAGTCCTTCATCTCCTTCCTCTCTCTCTGTCCAACTTTACTCCAAGACCACAATCTACAGCACACTTCAGGCAGCAATGTGGATATTACTGTGCAATCATACAGGGGCTGAAACTGAAGGAATTAATTTTTCTGTAAAGCTACTAAGGTGAAAGAGAGAGAGAGAGAGAGAGAGAGAGAGAGAGAGAGAGAGAGAGAGAGAATGACAATTACACAGTCACTTAGCTGGAGATTAGAAGGAATAGGAACACAGTATTAAAAGTGAAGAAGCAGGCACAAGAAACATAGTTTTACTAGCAATCTCTTACCTCCACTTATAAACTCTGTGTTTAGTCCTAGGTGTAATTTAGAATATTTTGTTGGAGGCCTAACAGTCGTGAGATGAACAGAGACTGATTGTCAGGAGATGAAGATTTTCGTCTCAGTCATCAGTCAGTCTTGGAACTTTAAGCCAGATCTAGTTTCCTCATCTCTCTCATAGAAACATTCATAACTTGGTTGGGACTTTCTGTTGCATTAGCATTTTGAAGACATGATGATTTAAACTAAATTTACCTTTGAAAACTTAAAACTGCCCTATGCTATAAGTAAATAATAGCAAATGCATTTTTCTCCTTCTGTCTTTCATTTGCACATCCATTGTCTACTTTATAACTTTGTGTTCTTTTTAAACTCTCACTTCTCTCATTGAATGTATTTCCATTCACTCTTTGTAAATTTGTCAACACTGCAAAACACAAACACAAGATATTTAATAGTTAGGACTCTGAAGACACAAAATACAAGGTGGTTTAAATACCTTGCTTAATTTCAGTCCAGTTTTCTGAAGTAATCTTAAATTCATTCATTGTTCTCTGTTCAATAAGGTAATAATTTTGAACCATTTCCAATTTGACATTTCAAGAATTTAAAAAAAAAATTGAAAATTCCTAAAATTAAAAAAAAAGATAATACTTTTCCTCATGATTTTAACTAGTCACATGGGAGGCTTTGTTCTTTGTGTTAAAAAATCACTCCTTTAGAGATGAAAAAAGAACATGAAGATCTGCAGCCAAAAGGTTAAATCCTTTGACTAGAGGGCCTTTCAGGAAAGTACCCAAAGATCATGAAGAAGGAGCATGTCTTATCAACCATGTAATTTAATTTAATTCAGACAACATTCACTGAGCATCTCCTAGGTGCCAGTTATGGTAAAAGCCGCTGGGAATTTCAGGCTGCCTGAGACCTGGCATTGGCAGCCTAGTGGTGCAGGCAGAGTGGGAGAGGAAGATGCTCTCATACACGCCCCCAGGCAGGGTTAAGTGCTACTTGGAAGGATGTGACTGGAGGAAGAAACACGGAACATACTAATTCCGACTAGAGCCTTTGAGCAGGCTTCATGAAGAGGTGGGAGCTTTAAGCTGTTCCTTGAAAAGTGATAAATGGGAGGAAGCCACCCTAAACCAAGAGGAGGAAATGAGCAAAGAAATGAAAGAAGGAAAAAAGAAAAAGGAAGAAAGAAAGTGCGGGTGCTTGGGAGCTTTTGCAGAACTATGAGACAAAAATTGACCAGATTGTAGAGGGTGCAAAGCTGCAGGGAGGCCCCCTTGGGGCCACTTTCTGGAAACGCTGAATGGCTAATTCCGACTGCATGATTTGGAATTCCCTGCCCTTAACAGGAAGCAGTTGACACTGGATTTTGTTTTTGTTTTTGTTTTGTTTTGTATTTCTCAAGCCTGTGAAACCCAAAACCCCTCTAATTAAATAACTAATTTTCTGAAACTGGGGACTGAACCCAGGGGTGCTCTACCTCTAAGCTAAAGCCCCAGCCCTTTTTTATTTTTTGTTTTGAAACAGAGTCATGCTAAGTTACCACGGTGGCCTCAAACCTGTGATCCTCCTGTCTCAGCCTCCCAAGTATTGGTATTATAGACTTGTGTTACAGTGCCCTGCCAAAACCCCTCTTTAAAACAATATTTTATTTCAACCTATGTTGTACTGAAGTGTAAAATATAACCTATTTACCCACAATTCAAAGAAAATGTGAATATAATCCATAAGTAAAACATAAAGGAAATTTTAAAAAAATGTATTACAAGAAAATAATTTGTATTTCAACATGTAAGTGCCTAGACCTCACCATATAAGAAGCATAATAAAATATTAAGATACGTACATTTGGTCACTGATTCACCCTGAATATGACAAGTACACATTTTGATATATACCTTAATAGAGACGTATTGTATTGATTACTCAGATTGCTCCAGCAGCGTTTTAGTTGGTGGCATGATTATCCAGAATGGCAAATAATACTTGGTAAATTTCCATAAAAAGTGCAATCTCCCCTCAAATCCCATAAACTATATTCCTGCAAATTTTAGTGTATCTCAAAATATTATGGGGAAAAAAACTGCTTTGTGTTTGGGTTATAGTCTCAGAAAATGTTAAGCAGGTGTTCATTGATATGAATGGCCCAAAAGGCATTTAAATATCTTACAAGACTAAGGGAAGTTTTTCTGGCAAAATCATGGCGTACCCTTGACTTTCGTGTACTGCATAGTAAGGAAGGTACTGGCTGCTCTAATAACCACTGGATGGGATGAAAACACTCACTATTTTCTTCAGATTAGAGCAAAAGTTTTATCTGGTTTAAAGTAGTTTTCATGCCACTGATCTGAATATTTATTTTACTTGTGTTTTGGTGTTAGTTCCCTTTGAACCATATAAGCAGACAGGAATTTGACCTATCTTTTGAGAGGTAGAGTCACCAACCTACTATTAGAAAATCCAAAATATTTGTTGGTTGAAAAAGAAGAGGGAAGGGAGGGCATATATCTTTCTGCCTTTACATACACGCTCTATTACAACAAAAGTAGGTAACAGCAACAACAAAAGTTTTTCGAACTACAGTTGCCTTACTTTCTTTATGAAATATTGTTTGCAAATAAAAGATATGGCAGGAAATGTGTAGTAATAAAGGATTGAGAAGGGCAATTAGAAAGGTTCGGCAAAAATGAAAAATTTTTGGAAAAAATATCTTTCTGGAAAAATAAAGCAAAAGTTTCTGCAGACATGAGCCTTTAGTATTAATAATAATTACTAGCACTTAGTGCCTTCTGTGTACCTGATGCTCTTAACTAACACTGTTATGAAGGACTTTATACATGTTAAATCATTTCATCTTCACGACAATCCCCATTTTACAGGTGAGAGACTAAAGTACAGTGATGTTTTCTACATTTCCCAATGCCATGGGACTGGAGTGACAGAGCTGGGGCATGAATCTGATACTGTGCCTATGTTTCCAACTATTGCTCTGTATTAATGAGACCCATGTGCCAGTCACTTCAAATAAAATTTACAGTTATGAGCATTTGTGCTTGGTAAATTAGTTATACTTCTATGGTGCTATGAAAGGTTTAAAATAATTTGAGAGAAAATAGCTCAGGACAATACTATTGTCCTGCATATTCCACACATGAGCAGGAGATCAAATATTTTTGACTCCTGTCCTCAGACATCAGAGTTCTATATTTTAACTGTATAAGTAGCACATGAATGCATTCTCATGATACAGATTTAAAATATGAACATTTAGAGAGCAAAATTGTCTTCTTTACTCCCTCTTAGCAATTTTTCTTTTCTTCAAAAGTAACAGTTTGAGATGCTTCCTTCTACCTTTATTTCTATAAATTTATAAACACATTTATAATTTTGTAACATTAGATGACTTATGAAATAATACATTTTTACATTTCCATACTAAGCTTATTCTGGTGACTGTAATACTTGAACACTCTCATTTTTGTTGGTTGCCTAATAAGCCATAAATCGATGCTTATAATTTATAAAAATCATTCCCCTATTGATTGATGTTATCTGATTCTTATTATTTAAGCAAACAAAATGCAAATTTGTCTTCTTTGGACAAACATCATCATGTTCATGGCCAATTTTAAGAGCCTTGTGGACGTGAAACTTCAGTGATTAACCAAACTTTCCTACAAAATAATTTTCCCAAATAAATTTGCATTAAAAGATGAGTAGGCTATGTCCTTGCTCCTGGACCATTAATGCATATTATTGATTGATCCATTTTAATACATTTACAATCTGATCCATGGAAAATGACAACTCATTGTTTTAAATTGTATTTATTAGGCATCTTTTCATATCTTTACTGGCCATTTCTATTTCCTTTTTTAAATCTCCTTTTTAGTCTATTAAATGATTTTTCTCTCAGCATGGCATTTGTTTTACTTTAATTTATTTAGAAATAAATTAAATTTCCCAGTCTTTACCTTTATAGATTTAGGTTTTCTTTCTTTTTTTAGAAAAGGCTTCCCTACACTAAGACAATAGTCATAGGATTATGTATTATTATGTGATGCTAATATACACTTGAGTTTAAGTCTTAAACCACATGGAATTCAGTTTTGTGTGATATAAATATTGTTCAAAGTATAACAGTGAACATGGGATACATGTTCTTCCATGATACTCCTTTGTGGTACCCCTAGTAGGTGCCAAAGTTATCTGGAATTATAGTTTCACTTTCTATTAATTTTGCTGCAGACCTATCTTCGTGTGTTATGCTATTAACATTCCTTTTTATTTACTGCATTTATCATATTTAGGTGCCTAAATCCTCAGGATTTAAATGCATTTATGTAAATTATAATTTTCTTTGTAGAGATTTATGGAATTATAAATATGTTTTTTACTTTTCTGCTTTTTTTGTGGTACTGGGGATTGAACTCAGGGGCATTCTATCTCTGAGCTACACCCCTAGTCCCATTTTTTTATCCATTATTTTGAGACAGGGTCTCACTAAGTTGCAGAGGCCTCACTAAGTAGCTGAGGCTGGCTGTGAACCCAGATCCTCCTGTCTCAGCCTCCCAAGTACTGGGATTACAAGCGTGCACCACAACACAGGCTTAGTTTTCTGTTTTTAAAAATCATGATTTTTTTAATCAGCATTAGATTCTAATATATTGACACAATAGGATTTTCTTAGACGTCTTTTTCTTAAAATTACATACACAAATGCATCAATGCCAATCACAATGTCATCACAAGGAGGGGAAGGGAGTGGTGAGGGGTGGAGAGGACTCATTGAGTGCTGTGTGCATCTTTGTCTGTATCACTCTGAGCTTCATCATGATGTATTATCACAATGCGCCAATAAAATAAAAAATGTTTTTGAGTGGTGTATATGTAATTTTTCTCGCAATAGTAACATTATTTTTTGCACTACAAATGTCCTTTCTGTAGATTGTTATGTTTGCTATGTCAGCAAGAAAGAGCGAGAACGTTGGTAGAAAAATTACAAATAGACTATACAGCCTTAGGAATATACCGGCTACACATATTTTGAGGTGAAAATAACATTAGTGTTCTGTAAGAATTTGCCTCATCCTATTACCTGAAGGAGTTTAAAAACTAGCATTTATTTGTTTGTTTTGTTTTGTTTTATGGTACAGTGGACTAAACACAGGGGTATTCTACCTCTGAGTCACACCTCCAGCCCTTTTTATTTTGAAACAGGGTCTTGCTAAATTGCTGAAAGTCTCACAAAGTTACTGAGGCTCGCCTTTAACCTGCAATCCTCCTGTCCAAGTATTGGGATTACTGGCTTGCATCACCAAGCCCAGATAAAAATTAGCATTTCAAAACATAAAAAGAACTTAGTTTTTTCCATAGAAGACGTATGGGTTTAGATAGGCGTAGTTGGCAATAGCAAGTTGTTCTAATAGTTCATAGGACAGAGTTTGACTTTAAGATATATTTCTTAAATATATCTTAAATATATTTCTTTTTTTGTCTCTGCATTTTTTGTTTTCATTTATCCATGTTGCTCTGTTAATATAAAAGCAGTTCGCTGGATTGTCTCTGTACCTGAAACTCAACAATGGCACCATATTCTTTTTCTTCCTTCCTCTTCCATAGCATTTACTGTTCAACCAAAAAGAACATTTTAGCTCTGACACATCTGACCACTTTTTTTTTACAAGCTTTTGGAATATTATTGTTATACAGCATAGAGAAGAGAACAATTTGGTGTGTGGGTTTTTATTTATTTTATTTAGTAAATTGGTAGTGCATTATTCTAATACACAAGTGAAAATGAAACACAAATTAGATACTAGTTATGTTTTATTATGATAGAAAATTGAATTGTTTCCTAGGTAAAAGAATATATGCAAAACATGTGTTTGTAGTGAAGGCTTGGATTTGAAGGAAATTTGTTGATTTTCTTATTATGAGTCACAGGACTGGAGATGTTGCTCAGTGGTAGAGCACTTGCCTAACACATGCAATGCCCTGGGTTTGACCCCCCACACCACAAAAAAAATAAATAAAAAGAGGAACACATATTAGAAGTCAAAAGTAACTTGAAGAGAATATGCACATAAAACTCCATACTCAAGAATGTTTTTATTTGATGATATTTATAACTGCAATAAAAATGATATCTGGATCAGCTATGGAAACTATTTGACCAATCTTCTTGCCTGTGCTAATGACAAACTTCACACATGCCCTTTGATAATTTCGTTGTGCCACCTCAGAATCATTCTCAACCTGCTGCAACCACAGTCAATTAAACAGATTTTACGTAGGATGAAGAACTCTGCTATGGATTTATGTTGACTAATATAATTAATGAGTAGCACCAGGGACAGAATTTGACAGGGATAAGATTGAATGGTGAAAGTATTTGATATTTAAGCTTGAATGAGATAAGGGCAAGGAAGAAAATAAATATTACTAACATTATCAGTGACTGAAAGAATTTTCTATTTTGTTGGGCATGGTGGCACAAGCCTGTAATTCTACTACTTGGGAGTCTGAGACAGGAGGATTGCAGGTTTGAGAGCAGCATCAGCAACTTAGCAAGACCCTGTTTCAAAACAAAAAATAAAAAGGAATGGAGGATTAGCTTGGAGGTAGGATGCTTCAGGGTTCAATCCTGAATACCCTCATCCCCAAATCTATTTTATTTCTTGGGACTTTGTTACATAGAAAGGAAAGCAATGATTGGACTTTCAATGAAAAGAGAAAAGATTTGCATTAGAAATGTCTAGTTTTCACTTAAGAGTAAGAAAGAAGAACACAAATGTAAAGAAAGAGGTGAAAGCTATGGGTTTGCTTTTTCACAGGAAGGTTTTGGTTAGGGTTGGGTATGGATTGGGAGACTTGGCGGAAATAACTAACACCCACGTGGAGATTTCTGAGGATGGCAGCTATACCATCTATATGAGTTCTATTTTTATATGTGTTTTAAAACCATATAATAATAATATCATATGGCCTTCTTTCCCTAAGGGAATGATGGAAATTATTCTTAATCACCTCTTTAAGTTCCACATGTTTATTTAGATGGAAATCTAAATTTATGTTCCTATATCTGAACTACATGAAACCTTGGTTACAAATGAGCTACATTACCAGCAACTTTATTCCTGACCCTGTAGGTTTTTAAAATATACTTAGAAATTCTCAGAAATTCAAAAAGTAAGAAATTAGAAATAAATGCTTGGATAGTTTAAATTAGAAGATCAACAAAGTGCATGCCACTGAAAGATGTCTGCGGGAGTTACATGGCAGGAACTGTCACTTCTGGTCAGAAGTTGATGCAAGAGACACTTGTGCATAGAATTCATTGATATTATTAAATAATGAATGTTCTTTACTTCAAAATTGAAAAACAAAGAAGAAGTATTCAAGATGTGAGGGGAAAAGAATCAGTATTTCCAATCCCAGTGATAAACTTGTGTATTGTTTTGCATATTGCTTTCTTTTTTTTTGTACTGGGGATGGAACCTGGGGCCATGCTACCTCCGAGCTACACTCCCAGCCCTAGTTTTTTTATTCTTTATTTTGAAACAGGGTCTCACTAAGTTGCGGAGAGCCTCACGAAGTCGTTGAGGCTGGCCACGAACCCGGATCCTCCAGTCTCAGCCTCCCAAATACTGGGATTACAAGCATGCGCCGGCTTGCATATTCCTTTTAAGGCATTTTTTCAAAACATTTTTATTGATTTCTGATAATTCTTTATAAATAATGCTATGTCCTAAATATTTTCACTTACCTCCTATATAATTACTCTTCCATGATTTTAAAATTAAGTGTAATTTTCAATTATTATTTGTATTATCTTATGTGAATATAGCATATCCTAGTAATATATTCTAGTGCTCTGTATTCTTTCTATTAATTATCTATAGAATTCTTCCAGATTAGAGAATGGACTTAGCTTTATAACAAAAGACCCCAAAGTATTGTAGCTTAATGAAATAAGATGCTTATTTCTTTTCCTCATATAATTATATAATGGTATCTAAGTGATACTGGGCCGCTAGGGAATTCTGCTGTTTTCAACATGTGGCATACACTTCTATGCTAAATGTTTTGTCATATCACATCTTGGAGGAAGGCAAAGTAAATTAAGAAAACACACACACAATTATTTTAAGAAGATCCACTGTGGTGCATAAAACTTTTGGCCACATAACATAAATAGAATTTGGTTGACTATGCTCTCCTCCAGGGAAAGCTGAGCTTTGTACTTTGCTGGATCGCATAAATTCTATTCATGGGAAAGAGAACAAAAAGTACTGGGAGACAACTAGCAGCTAATTGCACCTTCAATGAGGATATTGTAAGAATATTTATAAATTCAGGAAATACAATCCAAATATAAGTTGATGTAGGATTATTTTGAATCAAATCATTAAAATTCTTGTGTCTAAGGAAACTTCTGATACAGAATTTATTTTAGGATTAGGTTAGTTACTTAAAATTGGTATTGATTCTTGCTTTAATTAATTATAGGGCCATTGCCTTTTACAACAAATTGAATTCAAAATTTATTTTGAGTTTCTTAAATTAAAAAAAAATTAAAAAATAAAAATGGTGGAGGGGTAATCTTAGATGTTGCCTGGGAATTTTGTATGCTTTAAAGGGAATGGAATTTTGCTGACGTGTTAATTTAGAAAAATTAGAGACAATTTACATTTACAGATTCCATTTAAGTAATCTAATGAAAGTTCAGGAGTCAGAGGTTCCAGGGGCTCCTTTTAGTGTGGTTATATCAGTCATTGTGCTTAGGATTTCATTTCTATTTACATGGCTATTGCCTGTTTTGGCCTATGGAAGGAGTCTTACTGTTTTCTGTACTGATCTTAACTGGCTAGTATTAGCAGCAGTTGTACTGTTGCTCAAATGCACTTATTTTTTAGGGCAGAGCTTTTGAAGATACGACTAAAAAGATTTAGGAATTCCGTGAATTAGAATACCATTATACTTTTAGGTTATAAACTATAAACCTCCCAAAATATTGCATGTATTTTAAATTCTTCAAAGATATTTTTTCTACTTGAATCACTTTTTGACCAGTAAAATTAATTAATTCTTATCAATATATTTACTAAAATTAATGAAACATACATAATTAATAAAACATAAAAATGAATCCTAATTCACATGTCAAATTGGAAAAGTATTACTCTTATTTTTAATAATTAGTTATTCTTAAAACTCTTGGTATTAACATTAAATCACTTTAAATATTCTACTTAATAAATCACTTTTATTAAAAATAGTAATAACAATACATAAAATGATAGTGATATCTAATTCCTATATTTTTACTAAGTATTTTCAGTTTATTGCAAAAATAATTGGACAAAATTCATAATTCATATAAGCAGAAATTATTTAAAATCATGAATAAAAGATATAAAAGTCAAGTAAAAATAATAGAACACAACACACAAGTCACAAGATTCTACATAGCTTCTAATGGTTGAAATTAACATTTTTTTCTTAGCTTTTTGTTTTCTGCAGTGAAAAAAGAAACATGATCATTTATATTATTTTCATTCTATGGAACATAAAAATATACAGTCTCCCTGGGAAGACAAACTTATCCTGGGTTGGGTTTTGCTCAGTGATAGAGAGCTAGCATATGCATGATCCTGGGTCCTGGCCCCATCACGGAAGGAAGAAAGGAAGGAAGGAAGGAAGGAAGGAAGGAAGGAAGGAAGGAAGGAAGGAAGGAAGGAAGGGAGGGAGGGAAAAGAAAGGAGAAGGAAAGGAAAACCTATCCCGAAGCATAGTTCAAACATAGTCTTATTGGGGGCTTTATACAATGGACACTCAGGTATGGTGGATGGACAATTACCTTATTAACATCTCTACTGCATGTGCGTTATCAGATCTCGTAAAATAATATGTAGTATCTTTATTAAATAATGCTTGAGGTGGTAACACTAAAGCATGTAGCTAAATAAAAGAATATCTGTGGGAAACAAGGGATCGCTGGCCTGAGGTACCCAATCTATACTCTAGTTTATCCACAGGGAAAATCTAGGTCATTTAGGCAAAACATAAGTTATCCAGAAGGAAAAATAAACTTCATGTCCTTAAAATTGTACTCCATAAATACCATTTCTCTAAGCCAGCCTCCTGATTTGCTGGAAAGTTGAGTTTGAGGTTTTATTGTACATGTTTAATGCATTGAGCACTTTTATTAGTCATGTTTCTCCTTGAAGGTAGGGTCTTCATCTTGTGCAGAAGTTCTTCTGTATCCATAACAGATCTGAGTTCCTGCCAAGTCAATTTAGGAGTCATTGTTGGGCTCAATGAAGTTTGTGTTCTATGGGCTTTGAAAAGTAGGATTTGCTGTAAGTCATAATGTTCATAAGACATAATATTCTCAGCAGTGCTGAGATCCAAATGGAACTGTAAAAGCATTATAAAATATGAATTTTTCTATCTTAAACACTATAAAACTACTTCCATAAAAAGTTCAGTTTTGAAAACAATTTTTTTTGTGGGTATGTGGTACTGGAGATCGAACCCAGGGGCATTCTACCACTGAGCTACAACTCCAGCGCTATTTTTTATTCTTTATTTTTGAAACAATAATCCTGTGATCCTCCTGTCTCAGGCTCCCAAGTACTGAGCCTACAAGTACTGGGTCCAACATACCTGGCTTGAAAACAAAATTTTAGCTATGTCAAAGGAAAAAATTTTACAAGTGGAAGTAATGCCAATGTGATAAATATGACTTTGATTTTTTTAAAAATTCTTTTGTTTCATGACTTTTTAATCATGACATGAAAGGTTGGGTGTGATTAAAAACTGAGACTAGCTGGGGTGTGGTGGCGCACACTTGTAATCCCAGCATTTGGGAGGCTGAGATCAGAGGATCTGGGTTCTCGGCCAGCCTCAGCTACTTAGTGAGGCACTCCGCAACTTAGTGAGACCCTGTTTTAAAACAAAGAATTAAAAATAGGGCTGGGGGTATAGCTCCGAGGTAGAATGCCCCTGAGTTCAATCCCCAGTACCGCAAAAAAAAATAAAATAAAATAAAATAAATAAATAAATAAATAAATAAATAAATAAAAACTGAGACTAGACCATTAGATCTGGGACCTCATAGTTTACTGACACTTTTACAAGCTGTTTAAATAGAGTAGGAATGGAAGAATAATTAGAGTTAAAGGAAAAAATGGGAGCCGGGCCCTGTTGCACACACCTAGAATCCCAGCTACTTTGGAGTCTGAGGCAAGAAGGTCATAAGTTCAAGTTCAGCATGGGCTACTTAAGGAGACCCTGTCTCAGAAAAGAAAAAAAAAAGATGGGGGTGGTGGGGGTACTGGGAATGGAAAAGAGATAGCAAATTTGTGGTTCTGCTATGAAGAGAATATAGAAATTCAGCACTAATCAAAGGGAGGCAACGTTAAGGACTTTTTAAAAAACATTTTATAAAGGTATCAGAGTATGTTCCTTTATAAGCTGATAGGGATGATCCAATAGAGAGAATAAATCAATATAAATGGGAATAATTTCAGAAAACAAAGTATTTAAGGTAAGAAGAGAAGGATATGTGGATGTCTTTGACTTAAGGTAGAAATCTGACAATTTATCCAGTACACATGGGAGAGACAGCAGATTGCATAGCTATAGATGAAGAGAGGTCAGTATTATTTCAATGGAATAAAAAACAAAGTCACCAGCTAGGAGAGAAGGAATGGGGAGAAAGTAGATTTCAGAAGAGAGAAGATAGTGTTAAGCAGTTTTGATATACGGAGGTAAGAACTGACCAAAGAAAAGAAGAGCTGTTAAAAAGCCCACTCAAGATTATAAATAAAGAGAATACCCTACTTCAAGACAATAGCCCAATTTCAAATTGTTTCAGGTTAAAATCTTTAGCAAGCAAAAGAAGTGACTAGAGAAGTAGATAATTATGCCAAGAAATGTAGTAGGTGCTATAAATTGACAGCACATTCTCCAAAAGGACCTGAGTTTGTGGTTTTTAAGGATTAAAAGAAGAGTGCCTGAAAGAGCCAATGAAGAATAAGTAGGATATTTACTACGGTCTTGGCCCAGAATTGAGAGATGTGCTCTCAGAGGATAAATATTTTTGTTAGTATAGGTAATGGGAACATTAAGAAAAGAAATATGTGTGTGTATATACACACACACACACACACACACACACACACACACACACACATTGGACCTTGGCATAGTGGTGCATGTCTGTAATCCTGATACTTAGGCAGCTGAGATAGGAAGATAGCCAGTTTGAGGCCAGCCTCAGCAACTTAGCATGCCTTCAGCAACTTAATGAGACCCTCTTTCAAAATAAAAAATAAAATGGGACTGGAGGTATAACTCAGAGATAGCATGCCCCTGTGTTCAGTCCCCAGTAAACACACATGCACACACACACACACACACACACACACACACACACACACATATATATAATGGACACAAACTAAGGATCTAAGGCTCATTGGGTGGTAAAAGTAAAGCAAGATTTGAAAATGTCCAGATAACTGTGGAGGAAGGTGACCTGGAGGAGAGGTATGACCCAGGAGTCACAGCTCATGACAGTGGCTGAAGTTAAAGGTGAAGGTGACTGATTAGGGATACAGTAAGTGACCCTAACAAATGCTGCCTTTTGGGGAGTAAGCAAATTATTGGAAGTTTGTGTCATGGAGGACAGAGAGAGTCCCAAGGATAGTGGGGAGGGGGTCTCATGGAAGCATACAGAAATCTGAGGGCCTCTTCTCAATCTAGCTGTGGACAGTGCCTTAGTTAGGCTGGGGAGAATAAGAGAAATAACTCACCAGGAACTATAGTAAAGCATTCTGTTTTTACTGCTGTTGGTTTCTAGTCATTATTTTTCCTTAGATAATAAAGTATCTTCTTATAGTTCAAATATCATACTCTATAAATTCATTCTTATCTGTTTTCCCATCTAGAGACATTAAGAAATAAAGGTAGCTTGCATTAATTTGTCCTTAGCAAACTCTTCTTGTTCCTAATGACTATCTCTTCCTTGATAAAGTTTCATAAAGGATCACTTTGATCATGAGAATGTGGTCTGTTTTATAGAATTAAAGTGTTATTCTGACGACTTATGTCTGGCATAACAAAAATAATAGATTGTGTTATTGATTACATTGGCCATAGTTATTGACTGCTTATAAGTATATTACGTGTATTTTTCACATAAACCACATGAAAATCATATCATTACCCTCATTTTCTAGATAATAAAACTGAAATCCAGAATAGGTAAGCATACACAAGGCTACCAAGTCACAGAGCCAAAATTCACATCCAGGCTGAGTTCAGTTGCTAAATATTAAAAAAGAGATCTCCCTGCCAATGTGAAGTCCAGTATATGGCCCAAAACCTCAAGAAATGCAGGGACAAAAGCCATTACATGAGTAATGCATTATTTCTCCCCCAAATTATAGTGATAATAAAGGAATCTCTGAAGAAGTTGTCTTTTCAGTAAACAATAGGCCAAATATGTATAAAGAAGCATGAATTTCCAAAGACAACTAAAAATCCATACAGCATTGTTAGCACATTGCATTTGTTCTTGGGAGGGAAAGCTGTCCACAAAGATACTCTATCTTTCTTATAGGTTAATTACACCTCCACTTGTTATAATTTTTGTGGGCATTAAACAGCATGGCAAAAACATCTAAAAGAAGAGTCAAGAAAACTGTTGTCCATGCTATAGCTACCTGCATCCCACAGTAAAATAGTATATAAAAGCACTTGGAACAAGTTCTGGAACATAGTAAGACTTGGAGAAGCATATATTAATTGAGTCATAGTATCAGTACTTTGGAACTGGAAAGTGTGGATAATAGATAACAAAAGAAAAAAACTTCACGAATACTGCAGTGTGTGTACATGCACACACACATACACACACAAAGAACCACTCAGAATTTAATATTTGATTTACTATAAGCACTCTTCCACCTTGGGGTAGGACCAGTAGACATCTGGGAAGTCATAAAAATGAGAAAAATTAGCATGAACTATAACAATCAGGATGGAATAGTGTGAAAGAAAGGGGCTCTTTTTGCATAAAATTTCAGGACCAGATGTTAACTTTAAGAGTTGGTTGCAAAGAGTGACAGGTGTGAAAGCAACAGATTCTCTTGCATAAAAAGTTAATCATTATGGGAAAATAATAATTGTGCAAAGTAGAAATAAATTTCTTTGTGAGAAGATTATAGTAGTTCTTTGGTGAGAAAACTGCTTAAATTTGTATTTTCTAGCTACTGGTCACATGGAAACCATCACCAGTGGCGTCATTGACAGATACAAGGACTACCAAAGGCTGGACAAGACTGGAATTTTTCACATATATCATGCTACACTCCGGTGTGTCTTTTTTTGTGTGTTTATGCATTGTAATCATACATTTTAAGTTCAGGGTGATACAGGCATACATACACACAGTATTCACTGAGTCCTCCCCCAATTCACATCTCATTCCCTTCATCCTCCCATCCTCAGCACAGTGACTGGCTTTGATAAATTTGTGTATGTTCTAATGGGCCTGGGAATGGAGCTCAGTGGCAGAGGCTTCCCCTGCATGTGTGAGGCTCTGGATTTGATCTCCAACATTGTCAAAAATAATAAATAAAAATGAAAATTAATAATGTATCATAAGCCGGGCGTGGTGGCACACGCTTGTAATCCCAGCATTCGGGAGGCTGAGACTGTAGGATCCGGGTTCGCAGCCAGCCTCAGCTACCTAGTGAGGCACTCCGCAACTTAGTAAGACTTGGTGTCAAAATAAAGAATAAAAAATAGGGCTGGGGGTGTAGCTCGGAGGTAGAATGCCCGTGAGTTCAACCCCCAGTACCACAAAAAAAAAATGTATAAAACAATATTATACATTTCTTGTCTTAAGTCTATGATTAGATGGAACAGGTTTTTAATGACAATTGAAATTCTTGTTCTAGCTGAAGCTTACTGGCATAATTGAGTAATAGTGAGAGGATCCTCTTTTAAAAGCACTATTCCCTGACACAAAAGACAATACTTTGCTCAACAAAGTCAACAAAAGCAGACTTGGGAACTTCCCTTTGATCGTAAAACAAATCTAGAGATGAAAGTCAAGGAATACAGCCTGCATCAAATTTTCCATATAATTGTGAACCTTTTATGGAAAGTTCAAAAGTTTAGTTGATGTATCATGACTTTAAATTAGAGTGGATATAATTACAATGTTATGTGTATATATATTTACATCAAAATTTGTACTTTATTTGGAAAATGATTATTTCAAAAGAGCCATGTTTCTTAGCACTTTAGAATTGAGTGAGTGAAGTTTTCAGTATCTGCCTGTACATTCCTGAGATAGCATCTTGTAACACATTTTTGGCCATTGTAATTACTCGGACTCCATGAAGAAGAAAGTGCTGGGACTTCAGTGTAGGGGAGCAAGTCTGGAGACTTACAATGAATAAAACTGATGGAGTAATAAATTATTACTCTCTGAAAGAGCTTTTAAGTTAGTGTCTAAGCAGTGGGGAGGGAGAGAGTGGCATATGTCTGTAATCCCAGTACTCAGGAGGCTGAGACAGGAAGATTGCATGTTTGTAGACAGCCTCAGCAATGTAGCAAGACCCTCAGCAACCTAGAGAGATGCTGTTTCAAAGCAAAAAAAAAGAAAAAAGAAAAGAAAAAGAAAAGGGATTGGGGGTGTAGTTCATGGGTAGAATGCCCCTGATTTCAATCTCCAGTACTACAGGGAAAAAAAAACATGTGCAAGCAGTTGGTCATGATTGGGTTACCAAAATTTTCAGGTAAAGCCTCAAGAAAAAGAGAGCCATTGAATACTGTGTTTCTGGGAGGTGGCAGATATAGTTCAAGAGGAGTCCAGTCAGCTGGATTTCCTGCAAAGTGAGTGTGGGAAGCATCTTATCACAGGAAGGGGATGAATAAGTCCTTGGTAGGAGAGCAAATTTAGGATAGAGCTTGTTGAGAGAAGCTCAGGGGGGAAGGGGACATAGGGGAGAACAAGTCAGGGTGGGCAGTCAGTAAGAAGGATCTGATTGGCAGTAGAACTGATGGTAGTGACATGAGATGCCATGCAGTCTGGCTAGTTAATGGACATTGGATCTGGTAGTTCAAATTAATCTTGAGTCCCTTTTGAGTACAAGAAAAGAAGCACTTTGCAATGTTGCAGTGGATGATAAGGATATGCTGCAAATCCAAACTTATATTCCTACCATATTATCTACTCCATAAAAAAGTCATTGAACTTTGTTAAGTATCTCAGTTATGGATTACCCACTGTGTGTGGAACTCAACCAAGTACGATAGTAGTTAACAACAACAAAGAAGAAGCATTGATTAATTTTAAATATAAAATATGTAACTTAACAAATAAATCTTACCCCTTATTTTCACAGTAGGATGCAAAACAATGACATCATCAATAGTGTGACTTCATTCGACCCTCCTTTTTTAAGTAACATGTGTAGCAATGTCAGGTACACATGTTAGAATGTCAGAACTTCCCATTATCTTCAGTCTTCTGCCTAGCTCTAGGATTCCATGAATTGTATTTAACTATATAAACTTTAAAAGTAGTTTTATTATAAATGGCAACAAGCCAGGTATGGTGGCATGCACCTATAATCCCAGTACTTGGGAGGCTAAGACAGGAGGTTTGCAGGTTTGAAGACAACCTCAGTAATGTAGAAAGTCTCTCAGCAACCTAACGAGACCCTGTTTCAAAATAAAAAATAAAATAGGGTTGGAGATGTGGCTTAGAGGTTTCAGAACATCCCTGAGTTCAACCCCCAGCAAAATAAATAAATAAATAAATAAATAAATAAATAAATAAATAAATAAATAAATAAATAAATAAATAAAGTAAGTAAGTAAGTAAGTAAGTAACAGGTAGAAGTTAGGGTAGTTTGTTCAATTCAGTGTCCATTTTTTTCTTTTTTTTACAGTAAGATACAAAAATCATCGTATTGCCTTCTCATAGCAGATAAAAGAAGGTTAACAGTTCACCAGGTCAGTTTCTTCTGTGTCAACACTTTCCCAGCATGCCACCAGGTTCCAAGCATACAATAGTTTTCTCAAAGCAGCAATGTGTTGTGCATTTATTCAGAGTCAGAGTCGTTAATTAAGGATCTACAGGATGCTCAGCTGCATGGTACATGCTGTAGGAAGCATTTTTAAAATACAGCTTTCCTGAAAATTGTTTACAAGGGCATAAAAATAGTCAAATGCTTTCCCAAATGATTATACTAACTCACAATAAGAAAAACATGGTCTCCCTCTCTAGCAGAAGGAATATGGTTCTTTGCATGCTATCACACTCTCCACTTTATCCTCTAAACAAAAACATGAATTTCAGTTTTTACTAACTGAAGACTTGGGTTTGTTCTGCAACTCTGGATCCATGGTGCTGACTAATTTACATGGAGATTTGCCCTATAAGCTGAGCCAAATGCATCCAATATTCTTTAGAAGCCAACACGTACTCTATTCCATGGATGGATAGTCCCACCTAACATTCTGCTCCAGCATTTTTAGCTTCTGGGATAGTCTAAGCAAGTCTGTGTTTATCCATCCCATGTTCTACTAGACAAGGATCATTTCTGCCCTGCTTAAGATTTCTGTAAACATTACCCATTAGCTTCGATTGTTTTTTAACTCTGAATTAATCGTGCTTTGTTAATGTATGAAGGGAGTAGTCTCAAGGATTAAATCAGAACACCAGAAGGATGGATCCAGGTTCATACCTGACTTCCATCTCGACTCTTTGCTAATAAATATGTGAGTGACAGATTAGTCACATAGATTCAGTTTCCCAAGAAAATTCAAAACCCAAAGCATAATCAGCACATCGAATGTTACCTCACAAACATCAAATCATCAACCAAGCCTTTGAAGAAAGGTGAAGTGACTTTTTGTCAGTAAAATGTGTGTCATTTGAAGAAGGCCCATAAGGGAGGGGAATTACCTGTCTTTTTTTGCTGTAATTTTCATAATTATAAATATATTGATATTATATTGCCTAAAATTACATAGAAGGAATAATCATAGCATGAGCTGCTACATTCTGGTAATTTACTACAAATATTGACAATTTTCACAAACTGGAGATTTTTTGTAGCCCTATTTTCAATCATTTTCTGCCTTTTGTCAATTTGATTTGCAAGCCCTTTTGCTCACCAACAAAAAATATGCAAATATATTCCAAAAGCATAGGGAATCTATTTTTAAATTATGACAATTTTTAAGTAATTACATGTCATATTCTTTATACCCTGAAGCTTTGGTCAACCTGTCAAGTTCTTACCTTTTCTCTCCTCCTACCCCTGCTTTCATCAAAAAGAGAGCCTTAAGAAGCAAAAATTGATCTTTCCATGGATTTTGCTCTGAGCTGCTACTAGCCAAGGAATGACTCTATTTTCTGTGTCATTATGAGAAGTCTCACAAGGAGAGAATTACTCTGTGTGGTGAGCTGTATGTATAAGGTCTCAGTGAAAATCCCAGGCTGTCTTTATGTTGGATGAGTTTATGAAAGATATTCATTATTATTTTTAAACTATATCAGGATCTTAGAAATATACTTTAATGTTTCATTTTTCCTTGGTTAGAAAACAAATCATTCCTGTTTACTGTATTATTCATTTGTAGACATTTATTTATATCTTCACTTGTAGATTATATAATATATATACAAATATATGAACAAATCTAACACTTGAAAATAATTTCTAAAAAGACATAAGACTGAGCTTAAATGACAAAAGTTGGGGTGGATTATTTGGGAGAAGACTATGAGGTCTGATTCCTGTGTTGTGTGAGTATGAGTTTTAATATACCCCAAGTGTAATCTGCATCTGTAGATACTGACTAAAGTATAATAATAGCACCAAACTCAGTGTCAACTCAGCTTCAAGATTTCTTGGATGTCTTTGAGACAAATCTCAAAGAAATGAGACAAAGTCAAGATCAATAGAAGATTAACACAGAATAATACAAATATAGCCAAATTTTCAGAATTGAAGAGTGATTTTTCTGAAAGTTGGGGAAACATTTTACTTTCTGTTTCTCAAGGCTTAAAGAATTCGTCCCCGGCTTGCAATTGAATGGTCAGAGACTTTGATTTTCCTCTCGTAAAGAATGTCCAATTCTATTTCATGCTGGCTTTTATGAATTTCTCTGCTATAAGTGATTGTATATTTGATTGAGAAACAGGTGGCTGACTCTACCTGGAAACTCAGGGCTATGGCTCTGTACCTGTGGTCTTGCCTGAAGGGGTTTCTATATGCAGGTTACTCTAAGTAGAAACAATCTAACTTGAAAAAGACTTCTTGGTGATTATTAACTTTATAAAAGGCCATTTAAATTGTAACATTTCTTTGAATGCGTAAAGAATATTGAAAGGAGGATATCAAGTGATTAAGAAGGAAATCAAAATATGTGCTTTGACTTTAAAAACTTTAAATAAATAATCATCATTCTGTACACACCTTCCTTGACACCAAGATCCCCAGTAGGCTATGTTAGTTAGCTTTCCATTACTGTAACAAAATACCTGAGATCATCAACTTCTACAGAGAGGTTTTCTTTGCTCAGTTTTTGAGTTTTTAGTCCATGTCCACTGGTCCTGTTGCTTTGGGCCTGTGGTGTGGCCATACATCATGGCAGGGGCCACGCTGGGGCAAAGCAGGCTTTCTTCATGGCCAGTACAAAAGAGAGACAAGAGGGGCCAGAGTCCCAATGTCTCCTTCTAGAGCATGCCCCCAATGACTGAAAGATCTCCCATTATGCCTCAGCTCTTAAAATTCCCACCACCTTCCAACAGTAGAACTCTGAGGATCAAGCCTTTAACACTTGGGTCTTTGGAGGACATTTCAGATTCAAACTCTAACATAGGCCTTTCTTGGTCTTCTTAGCACCCCCAGCTAGGAGTTACACCTCCTAAACATCTAGCTTCACTGCTTGGTTCTTTGAAGGCTTCGAATGGCCCCCCTCTCGTCCTCAGTAAAAATTCCTTAAGAACTTAACAGAGGTATGTGAATAGGGGGAAATTGCATAATGGTATTTTAATTGTCCCTGATCTTTCTGATGTCTAGCCAATCAAAAATGTTTTGCCCTGTAGGAACTAATGCACCTGGGTAGGTAACAGGAAGCACGTTTGAACGTGGTCTAGTTCACTTAGATGTTTATGCTTGGACCTAAGATTCAAGTCTGTAGAATGAAGGTTTGATGATGCTAATGATGATTCTCCTGCAGTTTTTCACACTCTTTTGTTTCTTCTTCTTATTCCCATGTTAGCACATTTTCTCCCCCAATTCCCACCTTATTCCCACATTCTAACAAATTCTTTCCAAGCCACAAACATTATTTAAGCTCTTCCCTCTCACTCCCTGCAGCCTTGCTGATCTCTTCAGCCTCTTACTGTCTCTGTTCCCATCACCAGGACAGTCCACAGTGCTTTGTCCAGGTCATGTCTACCTGGCTCCCTACCTGTCTATGATCCTTCTACACTACAGCCATGGGAATCTCTCAAGAACACAAATATTATGCCATCTTCATTAAGTCCAACCATACAAAGATTCCCCAGAATACACAGATAACATTAAAAAGCTTCAGTCTAAGCCAGGTGTGGTGGTGCATACCTGTAATCCTAGTACTTGGGAAGCTGAGACAGGGAGATTGAAAGTTTCAGACCAGCATCAGCAACTTAGCAAGACCCTGTTTCAAAATAAAAAATAAAAAAGTTTGGGGGTTCAGTTCAGTAGTAGAGCATCACTGGGTTCAATCCTCAGTATCTCCTTCACCCCACAAAAAGCCTCAGTCTAGTTCACAAAGCCCTTATGGTGTGGACCTGTTCCTAACTTTTTCATTTGTCTAACTCTCCCTTTAACCAGCTTAACCTAGGAGTGCCTTCATTACTAGTGCTGTTTATGTTGCTTTTTCCCATAGATATACTCTACTTATAATTCAGACTCAACTAGTCCAGACAAGAGACTTTTAATTTTTCTATCTTATTTCACAATTACAAGTTTTAATTATAACTTATTTTCTTGCCCTTTCCTGCTTTTTTCTTCTTTGCTTTTCTGAGCACTATTTTTGAGCCGGATTAGATAAGATCCCTTATCGTCTATAGCATCTACTGGCTTTTATTGCTAACAATAATGATTGCGGTACCTTGGATGTTAGTCCTGAAAAGGGGTCTCCCAAGGGGTCACTTTGAAACTGCTTTGGTGATTTGTATGTTTGGCAGATGAACTTTGGCCATTATAAAAAGATTTAGAGAAACTGTTATCTGATTTCAAAGGTCATCTTTAGCACCTTGGGTACCTTATTAAAGAAATGGTTCACATTATCCTTCCTACCTTATTTTTATTTATTTATTTATTTATTTATTGCAATACTGGGAATTGAACTCAGAGGCATTCTACCTCCGAGCTATACCTCCAGTCCTATTTTTTATTCTTTATTTTGAAACAGGTTCTCACTAAGTTGCAGAGTGCCTCACTAGGTAGCTGAGGCTGGCCGTGAACCCGGATCCTCCGGTCTCAACCTCTCAAATGCTGGGATTACAAGCATGCACCACCATGCCTGGCTCACCATTCCTGCCTTAAAAACTCAAAGTGTTGTCCATGAATAAAGATAAATAACTCCAGAAAGCTTGTAATAGTGATCCCTTATCATTTTGATGTTACCCTAATGTTCAACTTCAGTTGGATTATGCTAAACGTCTAAAAACCTCTCTCTACCCACAAACCAACACCTCTTAGCTGCATAGTTACTGGATCTTTTTTTCCAGTCTTACCACTCATCTAAGGCACCTTCCACGCAACAGCTAGAGTGCCTCTCTGTTGTACTTTTTATTGGAGATCCTTCTGCTCTCCGTGTTGGCATTTCCAGATTCTTGACTTCTCCATTGCCCAGTCTGGGATGTATGTGACAAAAAAGAAATCCAGACAACTCACTCAGGGTTGTTCCTCAGATTCCAAGGTCCCTAGCCAGTCTGGAACCATCCCTCTAGCTTTTATTCTTCTTATGTTTGTTTGGGTCTTAAGCAGAATAGAAAAAAATAGTGTCTGGACCTGGAAGTCCAGGATGCCATTGAAAAGCACAGATTGCATGGTATCATGTTGTGATCTGAAAAGTAAAACAAAGCAAGTAAAGTGTATGTGACTGGTGCAGGCTGAGAAAAGGAGACAGACACATCCATACATGTAGTGGTTGTGAAGATCCTTTGTCATAAGTTGATATTTGAACAGAGACCTAAATAAAATCAAGGACCAAGCCATGGTGATATCTAGGAGAAACAGAGAGAAAAGTAAGGGCCAATGTCCTGAGCCTGAAATGTCTGTGCCATAATCGAAGAACGGGGAAGTTGATGTGGCTGGAGCTTGGGGAGGGAGGAGATAATGCTAGATGAAGCCAATACTAGGATATCTAGAGTAAGACTACTGACAGAAATGGGCACACCCACCCATTCGTGGGTTCTTCTCTTCAGCAATTACAGAAATAATTGCTGGGAGACTTCCAGGTGCAAGCAGCAGGATTTTCATTGTCTATCCAACACTGGGTGCCAAATATTGTTACAGTTTTGATGTCTCATTTTGAGGCACCCCATCACCTTAGTATGACGCTTTCTCTCTTGCTTTGTAATAAATCCTACTTTAACTTTGCAACTGAGTTTTCTGGCTCATTATTTCTATATGGGTTGAGGAAAAGGACCCACAACAGCACACCAAAATCCTAACACCAGCTTGTTAAAGAAACAGTTCTTGTTACACATGGTCACCGGTAATGTTGGATGGCCAAGAGTACTACCCATTGGAATATTGCAAGTTCCAATGCCACTAGTAGAGGCAAGCTGTATGGTGAGATTTAGCTCAAAATATTTGGTAGCTTTAGGTTCTGGTAAGAATAATACATACATGACATGTATAAAGCCTGATTTCCCAACTTGACTCTAGAAAAGCAGAAAGAGTGAAGAGAAAGTGAAGATAATTAGGGTGTATTATAAAAAGTAATTACAAATAGTTCTAAAAGGAAATGAACTAATTTTTTCAAAGTTATTTAAAATTCCAAAATCAGAGTTGTTTAATTGCTTATTTATATTGCCTTATGACCAGAGTAAGCAATCAAATCATACTCTGTGTATAAGTGAAAAACAATGAATAGAATTAAAGGGTTCTGAACATACCAAGTGATCTGTGAAGTCTTTTATCTTTTAAATTGAAATCTGAAAACTGCATACAGTGCATATATTGCAGTGCTGTATTTTCATTCTGTAAAATATAGAAACTCAATGCCATGTCTAATACTACACATCTAATATTAACTAATAGTAGTTGCTATTATGGAGAGGAAATTCCAAAGGAAAGACATGTCTGGTTTTCCTCTGTGGTATACTCATCCATTTCATTCATCCCTCCAGGATTATATAATGAAGACTTTTAAATATGATGTTGACTATGTCTGATTGAAACAGAAAATAAATTTTTCATCCTCATTTTTTCTTACTGCAATTCCTTCTGAAATCATGACTAAGGAGTTCCCCTTTCTCATAGTCTTCAGTAAATATTAGTCTCAGAACCAGACTACTTACCTTTTCTCTTTTGTCATGATTTCTTCCCTAATAAGATGAGATCAATATCACATCTTCTCTGTCCTTGTATACATTGTATCAAAAAAAGTACAGAAAAATAAAAACAACATATAGTGCTAAAAAGTATTACTTCCCATTTTATAATTACCATAATTATAAACTAGGTTATGCTCACTTTAATAACCCACTGGTAAGTCTTAATTACACCCTGATCCCTATCACTCCTGCCCCTTCCTGTAGCCTGTTCCCTTTTTTGGAAACGCCTCCCTCCTCACCTGTCCCTGTTTTGCTGGACTCCAATTTTTCCTTTTGGACTGAGGCTTTATATGACCTCTTCCTATAACCTTCCTATAACCTTCAAGCTCTCTGGGTTAGATACCTCTTTCAACCTCAGGCTCTGTTTCTATATTAGAATTTCTCATGGTGTGTTGATATTTCTGTTTTAGATATGTCTTCTTGGGGAGATCATAATGCACGTGGGAGTGCACAACATATAGCACAATGTAGCACATGGCACATCATGCTAAATACCTGTTGAATAATTGAATGAGCACAATTCCAAAAGAAACATCATATTTATTGAACTAAATGTAGGAATGGTAAAGTTACAATAAACTCTTAAGGTCATGAAGATATTTATGCTCGGAATTCCTTTTAAAGTGAATGTGCTGTAGTTTTATTGTAGGTAATTGAAATAATCCCATGTATATTTGACTCAATTACTTTGATGTTTGTAGAGATGAGTCTTCATTCCACAGATTATCAAGAATATAGTGCATCTTACTTTTCCATGGCTAGTCACTAAAAATGTATAGCAATTTAAAATTTGAATAAAGTTTCTTGATATTTTTGTTAAATATTGGCATGAATCAAAACAATCTAAAATTATTTGGTTTAACCTATTAAGTTTTATGTTTTCACTTTTGATCTATTTCCTTGGAATGCAAATTATAGTATTCTCAATTAATTTTATAGTTATGTGTTTTGATAATGGGGAGAGTGGTTTTACTAGGAAAAAGAGCAAAATTATATTTTTCTTTTTTCAAGATGCAGCAACAGTTTTGTAAACATATACTATAGCTAATACCGCTAAGACAGTAACACATTTTAGCATCTCTTTCCAAGGTAAAGTAGATTTCCCTAAATAATGCTTTGTTTTTCTAGCATTCTTATGAAGACCTTATGATGAAATTTGATATACAATTATTGGTATCCTTGAGAACTTCACAGAAATTCTCAGCACTGAAACCACAGCTCATGCAGGATGTATTCACATATATTTTAAAACATACACAGAAGTAAAAGATTATACTCTTTAGCATGCTGAAGTCCTGGCAAAAGAAATTGCTTTTTTCTAAATTATATATTTGGTTTTTTGCTGCCTTCCCAGCATCACTGTTGAGTGTAAAAGGGTAGTGGCTTTTTTTTTTCTTAACAGTAAAACTGAAATCCAAAATTGCTTCAATTTTTTTTTCGCAAATCAATGATTTAACCATCTAGGAAATAATCTGCTCTTGTTGGACTTTCTAAATGATAGAAAAGACATTAAAATTTTGTCACTCACACACTTAATATGTTAGAGGAAAGGGTTATAATTGTATGCTAATAGTAACATCATGGCATAATCCCTTTTATTATCAATTGTATTGAATATTGTGATTACTGCTGACCTAGGAATAAAGTTTATCATGAAATTACTTTTTTACCTACACTTAGACAAAAGGAAATTGAGAATGCTGTATCACAACTATTTAATTACAGCAAATTTAAATTTTAGTTTAGTCAAATGCTTCATGTTTTCTCTTTCCAATTTCCAAATAATCTTTGAGTCTGGAAAAGTGTTAAAAGTCCCCCCTCCCCATATACTAGAGTCTATGGTAAAGTTATATGGTATTTTCTGTGAAACAAGTTTGGAATCATTAACTATTATTTCATCATTGAAGGATATTCATTTATTCAACAAATGTTTTTGAAAATAAAAACTATCACAACAATCAATTTAGATAAATGACTTTCTTTCTCATTTTCTTTCTTTCTTTTTTTTTCCTTTGTACTGGAGGCTGAACCCAGAGGTATTCTACCTCCAAGCTACATCCTCAGTCCTATTTTACTTTTTATTTTGAAACAGGGTCTCGATAATTGCTGAGGGTCTTACTAAGTTGCTGAGACTGGCATTAAATCTGTGATCTTTCTGTCTCAGCCTCCCACATATTGAGATTATAGGCATGTGCCACTGCACCCGGCTCCTAAAATCCTCTTTTAAAATTATTCACATATGTACACACACACACTCTAAAATAATAAAAAATAAGCCATGTCCACAGTTTCACCATATTTATTACTCTCCATTAGAATTATCTTAAATCCACCAAAATTTAGAGACATGAAACTAGATTAAAAATATTGGAAAAAAAACCTCCTGCTTTCCTAATATGAATCATAGTTCAGCAGGAACCCCAAACTAGCAAAAAGTTGATAGGATCATTATACTTCATTCTGTTCTTATACTTTTGCATCAGTCAGAAGCTAATAATAGATCTACTTGGCCACCAGAAGTGGCATCTCTATCCTTTTTATTAAAGACAACCTATTTACCTTTAAAAATGATAAAAATGATTGAGGAAGGAGATATCTTTAAAATGAGGGGAAAGAATTTTCTTTCTTGCAGGTAATGGGGGACCCTTACCTGATAATCATTCAGGGAAGTGGTTCTTAAAGTGCAGTCCCTGGGGGCCTCTGCATCAGCATCACCAGAGGCTCGTTAGAAACACGTATGTCCAACTCTGAGGGTGGGGCCCAGCAAATCTGTATTTTAACAAGCCTCCTGGTGACTATAAAGCATGCTAACATTAGAGGACCACTGATTTAGGACATAGTTACCATGACAATCCCATGTTAATTACCCATTAGAGAGCACACAGAATGTTCCATGCCATCCTTGAAGATCTTCTCCACATTATTGTTTAAATGGATGAAGAAAAATGATGTAATGAGGAATTGTGCCTTTGGACATATTGCCAATTAAGAAAATTTATCCCTGACCAATTGTGACTATGGAGAATTTACCCCATGAATTGTAACAAGACATTTGAGAACTCCAAAAATTGAGGGCTTATAGTGGATTGAATAGCTTTCCCCAAAATCATGTCCACATAAGCCTTGGAAGGCACCTCATTTAGCAGGAGATGTAATAGTTAAGATGAGTTCATACTGGGTTCAGGTGGACCCTAAATCCAGTGCCTGGTTTCCTAAACAGATCATGTAGAGACATACAGGGACAAAGGCCATGTGAACATAGAGGGAGAGATTGGAGTTTAGTTGCCACAAGCCAAGGAATGCCAACGATTGCAGGAAGCTACCTCTGCCAGAAGAGGGTTATGGTCAGTTTCTCCCCTGGGACTTCCAGAAGGAACCAATCCTGTTGATGCCTTGAATTGGGACTTCCTACACTGTGATGGAATAAATTTCTGTCAGTTTAAACCAATCAGGTTGTGCTTAATTGCTATGGATCCCCTGTGACACTAATAGAAGTCCTCATGGACTTTATATTTTGTGAGGATTCTTTGCTTTGATCTTGGTCTATAAAGACTTTCATCATAAAATATGCTTTACAAATAACTATGCATGGGCTAGGATGTAGTTCAATGGCAAAGTGCATGCCTTACAAGTACAATGCCCTGGGTTCGATCCCAAGTACCAAAAAGAAAAGAAGACAAAAGAAGTATGCTCCCACCTCATCAGTTCCACCTCCCTAATCGCCCCCATTGCTCCCACTTGGGTGTTGTTGTTGTTTTTAAATCGTATTGAGATGTAATTGACAAATAAAAAGTGTATATTTGAGGAGAGCCCAAGATAGAGTCTGAGTGAAACACCTCTCCTCAGGCGCTGTGACCTCAAATCAAATCTGCCATAAAAGCAGCTTCTCGACAGAAGAAAAAAAAAGCAACAAAAAAGCCAACAAAGCAATGAAAATCGAACTACACCTAAAGAGACCCCAGAAAACCAACCAGGGAGAGCAAAGGAGCCCATCCGAGCAGCAGTGGTGCCACGCCATGGAGCAGTGGCAGTCATTAAGCCACCCACATGGGGATCAATTAACATGGAGATATCTAGCAACCTCCTGTGTACCCAGCAACCAGACGTGGAGTAAGCGACTCCAGAACTTCACATCATAAGAAGACGGCGGATCCCCACACCTTCCACAGCAACCAGAATGTGTGATGTGACCAGCATAAGCCCCCGCAGGACCACCACTCTCCCTCCACAGCTGGAGCAGCAATCAACTGCACTGCAGAGCTTGAATCAAAATTGCCACAAAAGCAGCCTCTTGACAGAAGGAAAGAGAAGAAAAGCAGCAAAAAAAAGTGAATAAACCAACAAAAGCAGCTGAATAGAACCCAGGAAGAACAACGGAGCCGGCGCGCATGGTAGTGGTGTCACTGCCATGCACTGTGAACCGGCGGCCGCCATTTTGCCAGCCACCATCTTGCCAGTCACCAAAAGCAGCATCTGTTAGTACCAAGACTTCCAATGACCTCCTACACACCCAACGACCAGAAGCAACTACAGAATTCCACACCCTAATCAGGCACCATACACCCGCAGGATCAACAGTGATCAAGAACACCTGGGACAAACATCTTAAGCCTGCAGCGACAACACCCCAGATCGCGCCTCCTACTGGAACCAGAGCAGCAGGGATCTGTAAGTTAAATTGCACCCCTGGAGTGCGGGGATCCCTATACAAAGCACAGACTCAGTCACCTGCCCTTCAAGGGATTGGATAAGAGCAGAAGTGTTGGAGGGACCCAGTGCATACAGGGAATAGAGAACCTCCAGGCACCCTGGAAAATGCCCGGCATATAGATCGCACTCCCACCACCAACAAAGGCAGAGAGAGAGAGATGCAGACAGGCCCTGTGGAGAGCTCAGAGATACAAGCTTGCAGCAAGAGAGGCATCAGCAGAACTCCCTGCCTGCACTGACAGAGCAAATAAGAATACCAGAGACAGATTCAAAAATTTAACAGAGTGAGCAGACATTTAAAAGCTGAAAATATCCACACAGATCCAAAAGGGCTGCAGAGGCCAACTCAGCTCTGTACTTATAAGCTAGCAGTTCAAGTAACTGCAAGGCCTCTGCAAAAATATACACTGGAAAAAAGATAGCGTCTTTAACAAATGGTGTTGGCAAAACTGGTTAACCATATGCAGGAAAATGGAAATAAACCCCACTTTCTCACCCTGCACAAGAGTCAACTCCAGGTAGATCAGAGACCTGGAAGTTAGGTCAGACACCTTGTAGCTACTTGAAGAGGGCATAGGACCAACACTTGAACACATAGGCACAGGTAAAAACTTTCTCAACAAGATCCCAAAAGCACAAGCAACTCAAAGGAAGATCAATACATGGGATTGCATTAAACTGAAGAGTTTCTGTGCAGCAAAGGAAACTATCAAGAACCTCAACAGAGTCCACAGAGTGGGAGAAAATTTTTGCCATCTACTGTTCTGATTGAGGTCTAATTTCTAGGATATACAGAGAGCTCAAGGAAATAATAGCTAAGAAAACAAATAACCCAATCAAAAAATGGGTAAATGATTTAAATAGACACCTTACAAAGGAAGAAATACAAATGGCCAATAAATGTATGAGGAAATGTTCTACATCATTAACAATCAGAGAGATGCAAATCAAAACTACCTTGAGATTTCACCTAACTCCAATCAGAATGGCAATCATAAAAAACATAAACAACAACAAATGTGTGGAGAAGTGGGAACTCTAATACATTGTTAGTGGGATTGCAAATTAGTGCAATCACTTTGGAAAACAGTATGGAGGATCCTCAGATGAATGGGAATGAACCTACCATATGACCCAGCAATACCACTACTGGATATCTATCCAAAAGATATGTTTATAGCTGCAGAATTCACAATTGCCAAACTATGGAAACACTCAAAATGTCCATCAAAAGATGAATGGATTATAAAACTATGGCATATGCACACAATGGAATTTTACTCAGCCATAAAGAAGAACAAGCTCGTGTTATTTGCAGGTTATTTGCAACTGGAAAACATTGTGTTAAATGAGATTTGTCAGTCACAAAGAGTAAAAAAGCATATATTCTCCCTAATATGCAGATGCTAGCGAGAAGATGGGGCATAAGTTGGACTCCAGAAGAAAAAATAGAAACCCTAAATAAGCAAAGAAGTTGACTTAATTGATGGTGATGGACAGGGGCGGGGGGATACCCTAATGCACATGATGTACTTTCACAAATATATCAAAGTCAGGGAGTGGGGTGGGCATTATGGAAGGGGTTAAATGAGAAATGTGTGCATCATATATGCCTTTATCAGCTTGTACCTAACAAAGATACATGATTACAATGTATCAATTAATAAAAAAGTGTATATTTTCAAGGGGTATACAGTGATGTTTTGACATACATATATATGTTGCAAAATGACTACCACAATCAACCCAATTAACATATCCACTACCTTATGCAGTTATCTCTGTGTGTGTGTGTGTGTGTGTGTGTGTGTGTGTGTGTAGTGAGAATAGTCAAGACCCATTCTCTTACACTCTCTTAGCAGATTTCAAGTATATGATATAATACGCATATAGTCACCACACAGTACAATATTAGGTCTCCATAACTTGCTAATGTCATAATTGCAAGTTTGACCAACAACTCCACATTTTTGAAAGATCTCTGCAGAGTCTAGCTCTACCTAGCAAAGTTGTACTACTATTTGTTATTGTTGAGGAGGGGGTGCTCCTAAGAGAATATTAAGCATAGAACCCTGTTCATTGTGGAGAAATAAAGCACTTATTTTTAGTCATAAATTATGCTTATTATTTTTTATCCATCTTTCAATAATATTTTGGGTTGAAGTGGATTATCTTTCTAAGCTGCTTTGTGTTCATTTATTCAAATACACAGCAAGCTTTTTAATTAGACCGTTTGACCATTTTAGATGCAAATAACTAATACCATTAAGTGTGTCTGCATCTCCTTCTGTTGTCATTCTACTTGTGTCATAAATGCACTGACCCTCCACAAACAGGGTTAATGAGCATGTCTGTGTGAGAGTGTGTGCATGCGGTAACTGCCAGCTGTAGATCTAAGATAAAGAAGCAAGATTTACCAAGCAAAGCTTTTTGTGTCCTAAACAAAGCACATGCAATTATGAACAGTATACTTAGGAAAGCTGCCTTAAGGAAATGAATTTCCATTCTCTGTACCTTATATTAATAGTTCCATGAGCTTCTTTGTTGTCTTTTTTTCCCCCAAAATGACTTTTAATCAGCGAACAGGCATTTTTAAAATCAGATGAATTAAGAGAAATATTTAATAAGATAACTGCTGCAATAGTTCAAGTGGATTGAAATATCTCTTGTTATTTGCTGTAGATTTATGTTAGCTCTATAACCATTAAAACAAATATGCAAACAAAAAAGAACCCTCTGTTTCATTCTTTCAGCATATCTATTATGTGCTAAGGGTTAAGTATTAGAGATAGAGGAGAGATTCAAGGTTCTACTTTCAAGGCATGGTAATCTAAAGGGGAACTGAGATAATAGACATTTATGGATCAGCTTAACTATAGAATTGAGGATCTTGAGCTGGGAAAAACTAAGAAAGGGCACCATACTGGTTTCCTAAGGCTTCTATACAAATTACCACAAACCTGGTAGCCTCAAACAACAGAAATCCATTCTCTCATAGTCCAGAAGCTAGAAATCTGAAATCTTAAGTCCCAGCAAGGCCATGCTCCCTCTGAAAGCTCTATGGATGGATCTTTCCTTGCCCCCTGCAACTCTGATGGCTCCAGACCTTCCTGGGATTGTAGCCAAATGACTCTTCTCTCTCCCTCTGTCTTCTTTGTCTCTGTCTTCTCCTCTTCTGTCTCTTATAAGAACATGTGTCATTGGATATAAGGCCCACCCAGATAATCTCATCTTGAGATCTTCAATTTAATTACATCTACAAAGATCTTTTTTCAAATAGCATTTCATTCATGGATTCTGGATAGACATATCTTTGGGGGGCCATCACTGAACCCTCTATGACTTCCCAGAGAAGCTCATTTTTCCATTGCACAGCAGGTTTGAGTTGAGAGAGGAAACAAGTAATGAGTTCCCTAGTCTTTCTGACTTTTAGCACAATGCCTGGCACTTAGGAAGCACTGAGCAACCACAGGATTATCAATAGAATATACTCTTGAAAATGTTCACTGATGAGGCAGGTGCAGAAATCTAGACATCCTGAGAAAGAACTGGGTTGCTCCGAAGAACAGATAAGATTACTGAAGACGCTCTGTGAAAACAGAAAAAGCATGGTCCAAGAGGCAGCTCCTCTTTATGGAACTCTCCGAAAAAATTGAAGAGTTATAGGAAAAACAAGAAGAATACTAGGAGATAAAAGTGCTGTAGGAAACAACAAAGGAATAAATCTTGAAAATAAAATCTTAAAAAAGGTGTCAGTTTAGGTTAAGGTGATAACAGCATAAAGCCTGGGTTTGAAAATTTTTATAGAAGTAATTTCAGAAATATAATTTTCAATGGATTAAACATAGTAGAAAATGTGAAAATGTTTTTTTTTTAATTTCTAATGAAATTAAACCAATCCAGATGGTTCTTAATCTGCAATGGTCCAACTTACAAATTTTAGCCTTTACGATGATGCGAAAGTGATAATCTGTTCAGTAAAAACTGTACTTTCTTTTGTAATACTGAGGATTAAACCCAAGGGCATTCTACCTGAGAGGTACACCCCCACCCCTTTTATAGTTTTCATTTTGAAACAGGGTCTCGCTAGGTTGTTGAGATTCTAAGTTGCTGAGGCTGGCCTCCAACCTGCCACCCTCTTATCTCAGCCTCCCAAGTACTGGGATTACAGGCATGTGCCACCAAGCTCAGGTAAAAACTATACTTTGAATTTTGATTTTTTTCCTGGGCTAGTGATATGTAGTGATTCTTTGTGGCAGCAGCAAATCACAACCCCTGTCAACCTTGTGATATGAGGGGACATAACTTAGACTCAACTGTGTACTGTGTTGCTAAACTCAGTTTCAGTGGATTCAGAGAATTACATGTATTTCAGTTTACAATATTTTTAGTAATCCCATCACTGTTAAGTCGAGGATAACCTGTGCATAGCTCTCCCTCCATAATGTCCAATGCACATGTTTCAGAGAACAGGTTCTTAAACAATTCTGTGTGAGGGCACACCTGTGACCTCTTTCCTTTGAACCACAGAGGCAGACTTTGTAAGTTGCCATGGATCGTTAGAGTCACTGTGCTGATGACCTCTCTGCTCATTGCAAGATGTCTTATCACATTCACAGTGGGAGAACACAGTTTCCAATCCATGAGTCTGACTCTAATCTTTCACATAAAGGAATGTTCTTTGGGCATCCCACTGAAGCCGCTATAAAACATGAGTCAGAAATCTGTAACATGAATCAGAGACCCTTCTGGTCAGCAGTGTGGAACAGATTAGGAATACAAGGAGACTTCATGTTTATATACTGTAGAGATTTAAAACCACATTATATTTTAAAACCAACATCAGTTAATATCTGAAATGCTCATATGGCTGTAATCTTAGATGTTGGAAGAATACCAAAGAAATATTTTCATGGTATGTGGTCAATATACCACAAATTTGACCTTTCCAATTCCATGTGAAGGGTTGGCAGAACATTGAGGTTTCTTTTTGTAAATTTGAATTTCCCCACAACATTCTTGAATTAGTAACAATGGTAACTATGTACTAGTTTACTCTTGTCAACTAATTAATTTTAAAAATTTAAGGAGAGTGAATTTGAGCACTTCAATTTTCTTTTTAAATAGTAGCAATCTAGTAAGTTTTTAAATCCTTTTCTCAGGGTTATGGACTGAGATCATAGCAAGTGTGTTTACTTCAAAATCTGAAAATAGAAGCCGGATGTGGTGGCGCACGCTTGTAATCCCAGCATTTGGGAGGCTGAGACTAGAGGATCTGGGTTCACAGCCAGCCTCAGCTACCTAGTGAGGCACTCCACAACTTAGTGAGACCCTGTTTCAAAATAAAGAATAAAAAGTAGGGCTGGGGGTATAGCTTGGAGGTAGAATGCCCCTGAGTTCAATCCCCGGTACCGCAAAAAAAAAAAAAATCTAAAATTAGATTTACCATTACTTACTTTAATAAGTTGAGCTTTAAAATTGGACAAAATAAAAGATATTATTTAAAAGCAACCTTTTAGCTGGTAACATTTTTAGATTTAAATGTTAAGAATTTGGAAGGGATCATTAAGAGAATTATTTAAAATCTTTTATATATACCTTGTGCCAGAATATATAAATCAGAATTTTAAAATATATAATTTGATAAGACATTAAGTTGAAACTGGGTGTGGTGGCATACACCTATAATTCTAGTACTTGGGAGGCTGAAATAGGAAGGTCACAGGTTTGAGACCAATCTCAGTAACTAAGCGAGACTCAGCAATTTAGTGGTACCCTTTTTCAAAATTAAAAATAATTTAAAGGGCTGGGAGTATAGCTTGCAGGTAGAATCCCTCTGGGTTCAATCCTAAGTACAAAAAAGAAAGAAAGAGAGAAAGACATTAAGTTGTAGCAAATACAAAATTTATGTTATTTTTGTTATATTTATAATAAATTATATTCATTAAAACATAAATTTGGGATTAGTATCAACAAATCCACAAATAACAATGGTAATTGTGTACTAGTTTAAACATAGCCTTAAATAAACATAACTTTTATCTTAGGTTGAATCACAATATTATAGATCTTTAAAAATTTTATTAAATTGCTATTTTATACCACATTCAATTAAGAAGGCTTCCACACATCTGAAGAAGAAATCCATCAGTATATTTTTCTATTCTTTCAGGGTTTATATTCACAAACTACATATATGTAACTAATTAGAATTTAATAAGCCTTTCACCCAAGAGAGAATTCTGATCTCTGTAAATCTTTTATCTTTGTCTTACTTATCATGTCACTATCAAGTTCTCTATTCTACCGGTTTATTTCTTTAAAGATATAATTATATGTTATTTTTCCACATGATGCAATTATGTAGTTTTCTTTACATGAGTATTACTTTCTGCAGAAAATTCTTTTGAGAATTTTAGAAAAAAAATCAACAAGTATTTCTATAGAAATAGGAATGCTCTCTGAGCAGCAATAGATTGGAAAAATGAGGCACATCAGTATGAATCTGAGTCTTTATTGCTCACACTAGACGAAGGGTAATTTTGTAAAAACAAGGCCAAGAAAAATGAAATCTGGGATTTCACAGTTTATCATAACTCAAACACTTTATACTATCAATAACTGAGCATAGTATAGCCTCAAACCAAACTCTACACTACTGTGTGTTTGTGTGTTGTGCCTATGTAGGAATATCATTTGTTAAGGTACTCTGGTATTACAAATTTGAGGGAGATTTAGATTTCTACTGGAATTTATTTGTAAATGTTTTTTTAATAAAGAGAAAGTCAGGGTCCTGTTAAGTGAATTTTAGTTCTTGTTTTAGTCTGTTTTCTGCTACTATGATTAAATACCCAAGACAAGCAACTTTGTAAAGAAAATCAATTTATTTAGCTCACAGTTGTAAGATTCAAGAACATGGTACTGGTATCAGCTGGGCTGTCGTAAGGACCTCATGGCAGATGGTATCACAATGACAGGAGGTGTAAGGGAGAAAGAAATCACACTGCCAGGCAGAAAGCCAGAGAGTTTGTCAGTCAGGTTTGCTCTCTTTATTTGTTCTCTAGAGAGCAAACCAAGGGTCCCAGGAGAACTCCCTTAATCCCTTCAGAGGACAGTGCTCCTTATGACTTATGTGCCTGCCACCACTCAAAGTCCATGCCTTCCAATATCGCCACTAAGGACACAGTCTCCAATACATTTAAACCACAGCAGTGCTTCTGCAGAGGGCTTGTCATGCTCCCCCAATCTCCCAGGGGCCTTGACTCTTCACTTTCTCTCCAGATTTCCTTTCCTCTTTTTCTTTTGTCCTTTTATTTTTCTTTCTTTCTTGGACCTAAGTTTCCCTGTGCAGAATTAAAAAGGGATCTGTTTATTATTATCCCTTTGAAGAGTTTATATTCAAAGTAATCATCATATATTAAGTGATAATTAATCAAGAATATTCACATCTGTCAATCAAGCCTCTTGGTCAGCCTGAGAAAAAAAACCATGTCACTAGGCTAAACCATGACCTCTCCAGGTCATACCTTTGACCCCTTGCATTGACTCCAGTAAGGAGGAGTCAAGTAGAATGTGCTCCTCCATAATGTGGCGAGCTTTGTCCAATCGTTTACTCTGTGGCACAGTTGTACTTACCTGTGATATCAGTAACTTGGGAGCCAGAGGCAGGAGGATGGCAAGTTTGAGGACAGCCTAAGCAACTTAGGGAGATCCTACCTGAAAATAAAAAATGAATGAATGAATGAGAGAGTGAATTGCCTTTCATTTCTCTCTGCTGGTTTTACTACTTGGTGAACTCCTTGAAAGAAGGGACAGAGTCTAAATTACTTACCCCAAACCTAGCCCAGATTAAGAGCTCAGCAAATGCCTACGAAGGAATAATGGATAACTGATATACATTATATGAGATCATAATGCACCAATAAAAGCACATAAAAATTTTCATCAATGCTTCAGAAATGTTGCCAGGTTTAAAAACTATGACCACAAATATTAAAGAGCCCATCCCTATCTTGACTCTCTGGGCTTATGAGGCTCTCTTTTAGGAAGAAACTGGACTCAATCCTTTTGTAAAGAGTCCTCCCTAAAGTTTTGTTTTGTTTTGTTTTTTAATTTTAAGCATTTATACATATTCACATTGCTGAACCTGTGAAGAAACTGTACATAGGGTTCCAAATCAGAAAATGCTAGGTCTGGGAATCAGATCTCACTGTTAAAGCCTTGCAGGTAGTTCCAGTGGTTTTGAATCCTTGCTCTAGACAGTGTTGGGATGGGGAGGTTGTTCAGAAAGGTTAAAAGTATTGAGTACCTTTATGGAAGGCATGACCACAGGAAGATACAAGGTTGAAAACTTTGAACATGCTTCAGAGGAGAGATGAAGGATTCCTAAAGAGGATAGAGACATTTGAAAAGATCTCTGGGAGCCGGGTGTGGTGGCACACACTTGTAATCCCAGCATTCGGGAGGCTGAGACCAGAGGATCCAGGTTCGCAGCCAGCCTCAGCTACCTAGTGAGGCACTCTGCAACTTAGTGAGACTCGGTTTCAAAATAAAGAATAAATAATAGGGCTGGGGGTATAGCTCGGAGGTAGAACGCCCCTGAGTTCAATCCCCAGTACTGCAAAAAAAAAAAAAAAAAAAAAAAAAGATCTCTGGGTACTTTGTAAACATTGAGTATACATATGCATAGTTCCAAGAGTTTTACATGCATCGCCTCTTGTCTTCATAACAGCTTTGCCAGGTATAGAGTTTGGTGCTTTACACAGATGAGGACACTGCAGCTTAATTAAGTTCCTCACATCCAGTGAAAAGAAGAGTAGAAAGTTGAAGTCTATGCTGAGGTAAAAAAGCTTATGTTCTTTACAGCACGTTAGTGGCTCTGAGCTCCAACTACCCAGCAGCACCAAGACCTATGCCCCACTACAGAGCTGCTACATGGGGATCTCTGGGTAAGTGGCTCAGGCATCAATATTTAATATTTTAGTTGGGTGTGGTGGCACACACCTGTAATCCCAGTACTTGTGAGACTGAGACAGGATCATAGGTTCAAGATCAGCCTCAGCAACTTAGCAAGGCCAACAGGACATCAAGAGATCCTGTTTCAAGATAAAAAATAAAATAGGGCTGGGGTGTAGCTCGAAGGTAGAATGTCCCTGCATTCAATCCCCAGTGCCACAAAAAAAAATTAAAAAATTAATTTTAAATTTCATCAGCTAGAGAGTAACTGGTATACCAGCAGGACTCAAGATAATAAGAAACCTCAGAGGAGCCAGGGAAGTGGTCTATGGGAAGGGGAGAGAGAAGACTGAGGTTCATTATTGGAAATACTAACACCGACTGTCTGTACATATGTGAAAATCCCAATGTCAATCTCAGTACTCTGTATGGGGGGGCGGCAAGGAGGTGAGGGGGCACCAAGTGCTGTGTGCATATATGTCAATGTCAACATGATATACATTATATGAGATCATAATGCACCAATAAAAGCACATAAAAATTTTCATCAATGCTTCAGAAATGTTGCCAGGTTTAAAAACTATGACCATAAATATTAAAGAGCCCATCCCCATCTTGACTCTCTGGGCTTATGAGGCTCTCTTTTAGGAAGAAACTGGACTCAATCCTTTTGTAAAGAGTTCTCCCTAAATTCAGATAAAGTACACTGAACAACCACACATTGGACAGGTAATTTGTGGTACTCTTAACAGGTGTGTCTGCTTTGATGTTAGCAAGATTTTTATCCTGTTGGGACTTTGAATTCATGAAATGGATTACACCATGCCTAGTCTATAACTTGCCAAAAAAGGTCCTGCTCAGAGCCAGTCTGCCTTTGTAAGTTTTATAGCACAGCTGATGCTTTATTCAACCTACACATTCCAAAAATAGTTAGGTAATAGGCAGGTCACACACATTCATACACACACACACACACACCCCACAAATGAAATGAAGTATGACAGATGTTGTGGAGCTATTGTTAAGTTTAACATCAGATTTTCTTCAATAAATATTGGTAGCAGAGTTCATTTTTCTTTGTATTATAAAAATTTGTGACTAATATTCAGGATCACTGACTTTATGTAAAAGGAAATGCATTTGTGCAAATCCTGTTGAACTTATTGCTCCTAATTAAAATTCTCTATCCTTTGACCAACATCTCCCCAGCACCCCCCCAGTTGGCCAGTGGCAACTTCCTTTCTACTCTCTGCTTCTATGTGTTCAACTATTTTATATTGTACATATATGATTCCTTCTGTAAGATTCATTTTTAAGAATCAAGTGAAATTTTATGTGAATTCACTTCAACTATATTCTAAACTTTCAAAGGAAAAAAAAGATTTGGATAACAGAGTTTGGTTGAGTTTCCAATAAGTAGTTGTAGTATGGTTCATGAAAAAATACTGGTTTTATTAATGGTATAGTGTTCCGGCTAATCAAGCCATAAAATATTGCCTTTACTACTCAGAGTATAATAAAAAGGAAATAGTTCATTAGGGGCATGGCTTATATTTCTACTTGCTGTGAAACTTTTCTCCTCTTACTCTGAGCATTCTACCCCTCATCTGGGCAATTTCCTGTGAGGGTTCTTTTCATTCTTCTTAATACTTTTCCATCATCCGTGTCTTGTTAATCTTTTGAACTTTACTTTCCATCTTTGCATTTTCTGATTCTGAAGATACCCTGACCTTGGAGAGTTTTGATATACTATATAAGGTCTTTTATCTTTGTTAGCCAATTTACTGCATGTTTGATTAAAATTTTTCAAGAATTTTTAAGAAAGTATTTGATTAATGGCAAACATATTTCTTCAAAGCTACTCACCTAGGTGGTCTCCAATTTCTAGTGGCCATCATCTATGCCACCCCTAAGTATAGCAACAAATCTGTAATCTTCAACAAGCACTCTGTCAGATTCTAGGTCTGATGACCCTTCTCCTGTAGAACTTTTTCCAAACATACTCTCAAATTTTTAAATTTCCTTTTCTCCTTGAGAATTGAGTTCACTCAGTCTTTCTTTACACATTTCTACCTTCACATGCATGAAAATTTCCATTTCTTTAAAGGTTGGAACTTTCATCTGAACTCTTCTTCAATAATATCTATAGCTGTATTTTACTCTACTGATACAAATTCCAAGATTGGTCTGGTTCCATTTGGGATTGGATGGAGTCTGATTTATCCTTTTAGTAAGTGTATTTTGTCCTTCTGGTAACTTTGGCCTTTGCTTAATTCTGATCTGCATATTTAGATTTCTCTTCCTCAATTTCTCCTAGAAAGTCTATCTTAACTTCAGTAAGGAATAGGTTTTATTCAAGCTTTAAATATTCACCTCCTGCCTTAGCACTTCAAATAATTTTGTTTCTAGTCTCTGGCCTCCGACAAATATTTTCCCAGTGCTTCATAACTTTTTTTTTTTTAATGCCAGAGCCTATCAGATTTTTTTGGGGGGGGGTTACTAGGCGGAAGGAATTGAACCCAGAGACATCCTACCTCCAAGCTATACCCTTAGCTTGTGTGTGTGTGTGTGTGTGTGTGTGTGTGTGTGTGTGTGTGTGTGTGTGTTTAAACAGGATCACTCCAAGTTGCTGAGGATCTTGCTAAGTTGCTGGCCTCAAAACTGTGATCCTCCTGTTTTAGCCTCCTAGGACTGGGATTACAGGCATACACCACCACATTGGGCTAGGAATTTAAAATTTTTTCTTCACCTGGGGTAGAAGATACTCTGTCAAGCCATTTCTCCCTACATCGATAAAGCAGGCTATTAGTGGCATTGAACCAAGTGATGGCTGCCTAAGCTCACAGCCATGCACAGAGCTCCAGGATAAACTGTAGTGAAGCTCTGTGGCCTCTATGGCACAGGTGGTTGCCACATAATCGTCTCAGATTGCCAATGCCCTGTTGACCACAACAGACTACAGGGAATCCAGAACATTCCATTCAGAATCCAAGTCATCAACTGGCAATCAAGAATAACCAGCAGGGAGGGGGTCAAGAGTATGAACACATTCTCCTTCACATTTGTCCCTTCATGCAACACAAAGAAATTGGTAATATTGATCAGGATCCCCAGGGAAATCAAGTGAGGCTGCTTGTGACCTGCTTCACTTGGAAGCCTCACAGGATAAACAGTCTGTGTCTTGCCATACCTGCGAACCTTCTAAGCTAGCTGGCTGTGAGAAGACTCTGTGCTATGGCCTCTGCTTCTCACTATCGGACTGCTAGGCTACAGGCCAGACGTATCCTGCCTCGAGAGTTCCCAGAGCCCACTTCCCCCAAAACACACTGTCTCCAGATCTTCAGTGGTCAGTAAGAGTGGGTGTTGGGACTAAGGATCTTAAAATGGTTTCTTCTTTTTTTAAATAATACTGTATACATATATATTGTATTATGTATTGTATATATTCTCCCCCAAATTTTGACTATTAATACTTCTTGTATTTTGAAACTCTCTTTTTATTTTTATGCCTTCTTGATAGATTAATCTCTTTATCATCATAAAATGTTCCTCTATCTCTGATATTATGCCTTATATTGAAGTATACTGTGTCTTAAATGCACAGTTTTATGGTAAAAATTTTTTTTGGTCTTTTACTTTCAACCAATCTGTGTTTTTAAGTTTAAAGCATATTTTATAAGGAGCATATAATTTTGCTGTGGTTTTCTTATTCAGTTTGATAATGGAGCACTTAGTATGTTTACATTTAATATAATGTTTGCTTTCATTAGGTTTAAGGCTAACGTCTTGATATTTGTTTTCTATTAATCGCTTCTCTTCTTTATCCCTGTGTTCCTTAATCTTTTGTTTTCTTTTGAGTTAATTAAATATTTCACTCTCCCATTTTACCTCCTCTGTTGATTTTTCACTATGCTTCAAAAGATTTTTTTTCAGTAGCCATGGCTTGAGATTAGACGCAGTGCATCTTTATCATTGTCTACCTGTAAATAATGTTACTAAAATAATAGTCTAAGAACCATAATGCTTTGCTTCATGTAGATACAGGCTTCTGTCAAGAATCATTTCCCTGTTTCTTTGAAAGCTTCCTTTCTTATCTCCTGTAGCACATATCTGCCAGAAATGAACTCTCAACTTCAACATGGCTTAGTTCACTCTCAAATGGAAAGATATGTTTGCAGAACATAGAATTCTGTGTTAAGAAGTGCTTTCCTTCAATAATGTAGATATTGCATTGTCATAAGGTGTCCAGTGTTTTAGATGAAAAATTAGATATCACTGTCAAAGTCATTTCCTGTGCATAATGTTTTTTTCTGCTTTAAATATTTTTTTCACTTTTTCAGCAGTTTAATTAATTACAAAAATGTTTCAACATATTATCTATTGGTAGTGGTTTTACTTGTATATTTATATTTGCATTTATTCTTCTACTTGGCCTTCATTTAGATTTCTTTTATACACAGGTGGTTATGGTTTATCAAGTTTGGAAAATACTCACCAATAATCTTTTCAAACATTTCTTTTACCACAATCTTTCCTTCATATTCCCCTGGGACTCTCATCACACACATTCTAGACCATAAGATATCATGTCATAATCACAGGTCTTCTGTCCTGTTTTTTTTACTTCTTTATTCCTCTATATTTCTGTTTGGAGGATTTTCTTGATAGTATTAAATTTTACTGGTTCTTTCTTTGGCTGATTCAGTCTGCTGCTCAGCCCACAGAATGAATCCTTCATTTATGATATATTAATTTTATTTTAACCATTTCCATTTGTATTTTATAGTACCCACATCTGCTGAAATTCCCAAACTGTTAATGTACACTTCCCACTTTTCATTATATCTCTATAACATGTTTAGCATAGTTTTTTCTAAGTCCAACATTTGGACCATCTCTGTGTTTGCTTCTATTGTTTATTTTTTATTTAGTAACCACATTTTTCTGCCTCTTCATGTGTTTTATAATATATTATTGCATATAAATCTTTATGGTATAAGCATAGTAGTAAGTAAAATTTATTTCCAAAAAAGGGTTCGCCCCTTCCTTTATTGGGCTGCTAATGTGTGTAGCATGGGAAAAGAGGCCAGAGGGCTGAATCAACCTGATGTGCACTCAATCTGGATCTGAGCTTTGCTGCAGCTTTAGTTAGATCTGGTTTGCCAATGGCTTTAGAGATATTGAGGGAGGAAATAGGACTTTCTCTTAGACAAAATAGATTGGCTATGCTCCAAAGAAGTTGTTATGCCTGAAGTCTGCCCTACCCCATCCCATATCAACCACCTCAAACACTCATCAAAGGACTGTGGGGGAAAGCTGGCAGGCAGGTACAAATGCTCTCTGTCCTTGGCACTCAGGTTCTTCATCTGTAATACCAGCCTGCTTGGAATTGCTAAAGTTTTCACCATGGGCCAGTTGTCCTTACCACCTCTGTAATGAGGTGCTCCTCTGTACACAGTGTCCCCAGAAGTTCGACTCTCCAAGAAAAAGTTAATCTTGCTTTGGAAATTAATGTGTTTACCATTCTTGGATCTTTACTCTCTGATGAGTTAAAAACATATGTTTGTTAGGCTTATTCATTGTTCAAGACATGGATTGGATAGGGAAGAGAAAACATTGGAAGGTACTCATTTGAGGCCCTGCAATGTAAATATGAGGGCAGTATGGCTGCCAGGCCTGCTGTGATATTTGTAGAACCTGAGGCAAGAGTACAAACAGAGACATATAAAAATTATGTCAAAATATTTAAAAGTTATAAATCAGACTTGCAAATCATTCAATCAGATATGTTTTTCTATTTTAATAAATGTGTCTTCCTAATGACTTTGAAGACTAAGTTCAAACTGGAATTCTTCTTATTATGGGAACTTAGAGAGAGATGGCATTCAGCACTGCCTTCTCTTCCCACCCCTGGTTCTGTCCTCTATCTGAAAGGGCTTGCACGTGTG